>JAQIUW010000144.1:0-10481 GCA_034697105.1 Lithobius agilis | reverse complement strand
GGAGCCTCCACATGATTTTGTGCAGTGCAGATACACATTTTTGTGTGCCATTGCGTATAAATGTGTACTCGTAGTGCACAAAAAAATGTGCTGGCTCCACAAAGTCTACATTCGCTTGAGCGTGTAGGCTAACTGATCTCCAAGACGAACGAAGTTAATTTGGGGAAATTGTAATAAGCCTTATTCACTTTTACAGACAAACTGGTTTGGCCCAAGATAGAGCGAAATTAACTAACAGCAACTAAGAGTCCTGTTTTGAAATATTTTGCGTGTTGAAAAGTAGGGTGGAATAATTATTAATAGCCTGTAGGCTACTCCTTTTTGCATGAACATTAGTTTGCCCGAATTTAGATCAATGATTAGGCTAATGGCATAATAGTCATTTTATATTTAAAAAATCAGTTTGGTTACACGAAGATGAATATACGCAAATCGGCCGTAAGCCCAGCTTGACAATGCCAATGACAAACACAAAGACAACGAAAATTTCAATAACAATGGTAATCGTAACAACGTAAGGGAACAACGAGATAGTAGCTTATTTCTTAACTAGTTCAAATGAATTTAATTGGGTGTAATCAGCCGGATAACGATCAGAAGTTTGTCGTGCGTGATCAATCTGAAACCGTTAGCAAACAGTGCTGTTTCGCTGATTGGCTTTATTTCCTTCGATTATTTACTCATTTACAGCGATTCATGTTTGTTTATTTAAGTGCTGTTTTTCCCCTCCGTTAATATTCTTAATTTAAATTTCAGAAACCTCTAAGTAAACTTCAACTTGTTGACTTATCAGTAGCCTCCAGTGGCGAAAATGAAAATAAAACAAATCAGAAGCACGCATGTACTTCATATATTGATTTAAAAAAATAATTGTTTCGTGCTTTGGTTCATTGTTCTGCTACATTTTGCAGCAAATCCGTCAGTAATTGGGTGACCGCCAAACTACCAGGCATAGGTAAACTACTCTAAATGGGGCAGCGGGAATACTAGCTTGGTGTTACGACGGCGTTGATGCAAAAAAAAATAGCCGGAAGTTGAAGGACTAGTTTATTAACAGGATCAGCTTATTAGTCTATTTCTAAAATAAAGAATTAATGATCGATTAATATTCCCCTAATAATCGACAATAAAAACAAAATTCAATAATTTAGCTTAAGCGAGCATTTAATGTACGAATCTGTATCTTGCCCACGCCACCTGAACTTTAATTACATATTTGCAGAGAAGCCTTTCTTTCAAACCGCCCCAAAACTGGAACCATTACAGACTTCTTAATGGCTAAGTTTATCAACAGAAAACAATCTTCAAGGAGCTTCAAGTATAGGACAAGTATTGATAAAGAGTCATGTTAAAAAAAAAAAAAAAAAAAACATTTGACCAATACGATTACGAGCGATAACTATAGGCCTAGAATACTCTTAATACATTTTTGTCCACTCTCTTTTAAAAACCTGAACCAATAACAAAATAAAATTCGAAATC
Source organism: Lithobius agilis (assembly GCA_034697105.1). Taxonomy (NCBI): domain Eukaryota; kingdom Metazoa; phylum Arthropoda; class Chilopoda; order Lithobiomorpha; family Lithobiidae; genus Lithobius; species Lithobius agilis. The sequence goes on along the minus strand of JAQIUW010000144.1, from coordinate 8,999 downwards.
AGAAATAAAACACTGCGAAAGCTAAATGATGATGATGGGAATCTTATTAGTTTTTGGAAAGTACACTATAAGGTGTATGTGGACCGTCGATACACATAGCTCTGAATCTCTGGATCCTCTGCAAGATTTCGTGCAACCGAGGACACACTTTTTTTGTACACTTCGAAAAAGAATGTGCGCTCATAGTGCCTCGATTATGCGGTTCAATTTTATTATTATTTTTTTTTTCTTGCCTTACAACTTTACCGTTTTGAATTTTTGAGAGATAGGTATATCTGGGATCGGGTCCTAAGCTTGGAAAACACTTAAAATTTTTGCCTCGTAAAAAGAAATTTTATGCGCTAAAAAATTGACTAAGGTCAGTTTTTAAGGGCTTTCTGCTGGCGTATCGCATTTTAATGATATCGATTTCTGCCATCCCTTCTGCGTTATTTGTAAATTGTAATCGCTGTTATAAGTAATTCTCTTAATGATTTAAAATGTTTTGATCGGCCTAACTGGTGATAAAGAAGGACTGTTTTATTCGTTATCTTGAGTGTATTTATTATCAGGCTCCGTAAAATATGAGTATATTTTCTTGATGGGGGTGTACTGGCGTCCTAAATTTCTCACTGTTGCCCGGAAACTTGACAATAAGAAGTTTCTCTCTGTCAAGCCTTGACCATTTGCCCTATGTGGAAACCGACGTGCTCCAAAGACCTAAATTTGGGCCCGATTGGCTAAAAGGTAATGGAGATAATGTACATTTATTTTTAGAAAGCGAAGTCTGTTTTCTGAAATTTAAATATAATGCTTGAGTCAACACGCCGAAAATTACAGTAAGAGCGTTCACAGTTTTGAAATTTTAATATTATACCTGGCTAAAATCGCAAAAAAAAAAAAAAATTTGGATAATTACACTACTTTCATTCGAAAACACTAATTCAGCTTTTCCCCTTTACGTACAATAGTCTTGTAAATTATATATCACGTCAATGTCTACATCTAACACAGAATGAAATGACAATTAAAAAATATAATTATCTAATTTACGTGTCATGGAAAATTCTAAACAATAAAAACGACATCATACGCTGTTTGGAAAGTAATTATTTACGCTTAAAATTACAAGATCCTGCCCTTGATTTATGAGCATTTATTGATTGGGATGTACACATCCTGCGGCCTGCATTTGTGTTTCCTCCCACACGAGTAAAAATAGAACTAGCTGGAAATGATAAGCGGATAAAGGCTTTTTTGTCGCGTTTTGTTTTGTCTTGTTTTCTTGAAAAACGTTAATGCAGTTTCAAGTTTGCCGCCTCATTCAATTGCCAGTTGTCGATGGATGAAATGCTTCGTCATTGGTTGTTAGGTTAACGGCTTGAACAAGGCTGTCCTCCACGCTACCGTTCTCTAATATACATAATTGCTATCTGGGGCCTGACACGCTAATTTGACGTTTTAAAACTATTATTACTGACGTTAAACGAATGTCTGCACGACGGTAAGTTGAATTTATTATTCCGGCATTATTTAATTGTAGTGTGAGAGAAAGAGGCTAGTATTACACACAGACAAGTAAACAGACACGTGTATAGAACCAGGAAGTATTGTGTCAAACTAAACGCGTTAAATACAATTGCATCCATCAAAATACCTTAATTCCATCAAAATACTTTCTTCAGCCAACATACTAGGATGTTTTAGCTGAAATTTCTGTCTTTTATTACTGAAAATGTAGGCCTATTTTGTTCTTAAAGATTTTGGTTTACTCATTAGAGCAAATATCTTTGATCAGACATGGTTAGTGGTTACAGCGCATTTAACGAAGTATTTTCCTGGATGTTAAAATTAGTTCTAATTAGAGCCCTGAATGCGAAGCAGGAGGACCCTGGATCGCATCCCACCACGGCTGGCAAATAGCTATAGCTTACATAGTTAATACGAAATTAGAAAGGGTTTTAAAAAATGGAATATATTATGCTGGATTAGTTCAAATTGTACTAGAAAATCAGTCATTTCCAGCATTAATTTTTTTGCTTTATTTGAAAGCTTTTCGGTGGTTTCACCAACCTCCTTCAGCCTGCTTCTCATACACTCCTTCTCTTACAATTATTCGTCGTGTGATAATTAGTTTAGTCTATCTCCACTTTTCTTACTTTTAAGAAAAAGAGGTTTAAATGTTTGTTGTCATAAATTAACACTCATGGCTTTAAAATGTTCAACAATTAGTAACTTTTTGTCAGTTCATGAGCAAGTTTCAAAATTATAAATTTATGGGCATTAAAAAATCATGGAACGGGCAGAATTGTAATGAGGTCAAAGGAGATTAAACTTTTTTGATAGTATTATATTGGTACATAGACTAAAAATAACTTAATACTCACGCAAATGTATCGTTCATGCTATTTATTCCTAATATCAACCCAGACAATATATGATTGACACTTAATTAGATGTAGCAAGGTTAAAAAAATTAATTATCTTTTCTCTGCTAACGGTAACACATCAAACTCTTAAACATAAAACATTAAAATAATCTTTATTTGAATGGTTTTCCCATGGAATTTACAAAACACTACAAGCAAGAATTGGAATACAGAGGTTTAAAAACATCGGTGTTAGGAAATAAAACCCCTGGAAAAAAAAACCCCGGGAAAAAAAACCCCAAGTGTTAGGCATTCATTGTTGTGATTGTCGAGATCGTCTAAATGCTATTGTAGAAGAAATATTGTTGTTGAACATTGTTTAAGATATTCATGTTGTTATTCTTTTTGTAATCATCCGGGACAGACGTGTCTACCATGCGTCACTAAGTCCTCTACTATTTATTACTATCTTTTGATACAATTGTCTTTACAACATCCATCGTGACTATGATGCATTGGTGATATCCATGAATAAAACAGAGTGAATTGGCCTAGACGGATTTGTCCTTATCTTCATCCACCGGTAAGAGTAAGGTTACCAACATGATTACCGCCTAGCAACCATCCTAGCCATAAAGTTTACCTGTTATTAGGGTTATGGGCCCAGGTCCACCAATACTTTCCGTAACAACTGGATAACCCTCTCATGAAGAGTCCTTCGGACACACTAAGTAAATGAAACCTTTTTCTACCTTTACGGATTTTTACACGATTTAATGAAATCCCTCTGACTCTTGAAAATACAAAAGTCACTATGCAAGCATGACAACGTTCTTCTGATAACGTATGCTTTTTCCTTCCTACTTCAATGGGTAGATTATTTTTTTTTACCTACTATTACACTTACTTTGCCAAGTAACACTGTTTGCTTCCTACGTTTATGGCGAGTAACACTGTTTACTCCCTACGTTTATGCCGTTACCAGTCACTGTTTACTTCCTACGTTACCAGTCACATTGATCCATGTTTATGTTCAATCTTTCTACGACTAACAACCTACTGAACAATACCACACGGATCTGCGTTACCAATCTATGAATTACCTACCCAATTACCAAAAACAAACTGTTACCCTCCACTTTTTTGTACATCATTAGGCGACGAACAGCTCGGGTTGGCGCCCGGTAACGGCACGTAGGGCTTCCCACGAAACCTAAGCTGCTAGTCTACCTCTAACTCTCTACATTAACCCATGAATTTTTTCCTTGCGTTTACGACACGTAATTTAACAGGGACAATCTTATGTCCACATCAATCATTCATTGTATAGACAGATGGGAAACCCAATTTCTGACAATTCGCCTCTACAGTACGACGATGACGAACTTCCATTTCGAAACGGACGCTACGTTCTTTCCTTACCGTCACAACGTCTTGGGCAAAACACCTCCCCATTTTTCGTCAGTAATTTAACTCTGTCACAGCGAGCTTCGCTCCAACAACATTCACGTATTACAACTTTTACTACTCAGACTCAAAGGTCCAGTGTTCAACCTTCTTGTTCTAATACGACAACTAGCGACTGTCCTATCCACCAGTAATAATTTTTTTTTTTGCCAATATGGCAGAAGGCGGACTTTTTTATAAAGGGATCCCCCACCTCAATCATTACAACTACGATTCGTGGGCCCCTATGGTTCGTCTACATCTGCAGGCAAAGGGCTGCTACAACGTCGCCATCGCCGATCCTCCTCCGGCAGCCGATGCACCTCTTGCGTTGCGGCAGGATTGGACGCTCAAGAATGCGCAGGCCCTTAATTTGATGTTTAAGGCTATGGACGCATCTTTAATGCGTGTTTATGTAACATATCCAACGGCACGCGAAGTCTGGGAGATCCTGCGTACACGTTTCATCCGCCCTCAGTTGGATTTACAAATCAAACTTCGTGAGGAGCTACAACTGGTCCGTTTAATGGACACTCAAACAATACCAGCCTATTTTGATTGTATCCGCAAGTTGCAACAGGCCGCTACAGCTGCAGGCAGACCCTTCACAGATCACGAACTGACGCATTATGCGTTGAAGGGTGTACATCGTGCCTCTCTTATACCTTTTGTCCATGTACTACAGGCAAGGGAAGACATAACTTTTGATTTGGCGGAGCAACGCCTCTTATATGCGGAACCTTCCACCTCCATTCCATCTACGACCACCACTAAGCAACGCTTTTTTGCCCCCTCAAACCAACAGCCTCAAGCCCTTTCCTCCGCTACACCCACGACGAGCTCCACCTGTTGTACGTGGTGCGGAAGATGGGGGCACGCAGAGAGCGAATGTAGGCAAAAAGCACGCCAAACATCGGCCGCGTCTCGACCAAACGGACAGACCGCGTATCGACCAGACGGACAAACAACACGACCAGCCCCCCGTGCTACTACCACAGACACATCCTGTGCGTGGTGCGGGAGATGGGGGCACGATGAAAGCGCCTGCAGACAGAAGCAACGTTACAACGCTGCCCCCAACCCTGCAACGCAGCCGACCACACGCTCCTATACATCTGCTCAACGTGGGAAATTTTACCCACATCGCGGTAGAACCACGGCACCACCAACAGCCAGGCAACAAGGATCTTCCGATAATGCTCATCTTTTTGGCAGCGAAGTGATACCATTCTCTCCTCCACCTCAAGAGGAAACGGATGAATTTGCCTTAGTCATACATCAGACGACAGACGACCACAATAACTGGTTTATGGATAGTGGGGCTAGTTCCCATTTAACCTGCCGTTTTGATTGGCTTGATGACATCCAACCCGTTAACGTCACCGTACGGACAGCCACAACGTCAGCGTCAATGGTAGCTACGCATCGCGGAACCATCGCCCTCACTTCAGGACACCTACGCCTGCGTCTTTATGATGTGTTGTATTGCGCTACCGCAGCGAGTAATTTACTCTCCACTCCCCGACTTGACCGCCGAGGATATTTTGTTACTCATGGCAACGGGGAACTTACCGTCCTTGACCCTACATCAGATACAACACTCATTAGAGGTTCTCTCACGGATCGAAACATGTACTGCCTCAACGTTCACGTTCCGACTGACCAGCGTAAGGCGCCACATGTCCTACCTTGTGGTTTAGATAGGCCTCTACCATCAAACCTACCTGTTCTTCGCACACCCACCGTCCATACATCTGACGCCACCGCCGTAGAATCGGTCCGTCTCCACCCCCTGTTGCGTGTGACCTGGGCACAACTACATCGTCGCCTGGGGCACCCAGGGGATGGAGCATTGAATACCCTTCAAAAGACCGGACTTCTACATGGAATCACCTTACAACCAGGTTCGAGCGCAGGCTGCACGGTGTGTGCAGAATCCAAGGCAAAAAGACAGCCCTTCGCCCACCACACTCAGTCTTCTATTACGGCACCACGCGTGCTTTCTAGCGTGTCGGCAGACTGTCTTGGTCCGATGACATCAAGCTATGGAGAAGTTCATTACGTCTTCCTTCTAATTGACGTCTACTCCAGACGAGTGTTCATTTATTTCTTACAACAACGAGCTGAAGTCGTCACCGCACTTCAATCTTTTATGCACATGAAGCAGAATGAAACCGGCGTCCATCTCACCCATATACATACAGATTTGGCCGCCGAATTTCAAGGCAAAGACTTCCAAGCCGTGTGCCAAACTAACGGCACGAAGCACACTTTTTCCTCTCCACATAGCCCGCAACAAAATGCCATAGCGGAAAGGGCAATACAATCTATCACCCAGCGGGCAACAAGTTTGCTTCATGACGCACATCTACCGGAGGATTTCTGGCGTTTTGCGGTGCATACTGCTGCATACGTCCACAACCTTTTACCAACTAAGGCACTCCCTACCAGTACGCCGATGTGCCTTTGGGACCCCACACACCAACCGTCCTACCGACATCTCCGGACCTTCGGATGTGAAGCATACTGCTATATTGAAGCACAACATCGTACGAAATTTCAGCCCCGGGCAACGCCCTGCATATTCCTGGGATATGGAACACGTGTGCGGGGATACCTCCTCTACCTCCCTGCCACCGGAGTACTTAAATACAGCCGGAATGTTACTTTCAACGAGATGCGACCCGGTGGCGACTTACTACACACATCACTACCGGTTACACCATCATCTCCACCAAAAATGGATACAGCGCCAGGTTCGCCACACCTCTTTAAACGAAAACAAGGGCATCAGCCGCCAGTCCCGGGAGTCGTCGAGCCAGTACCTCCAACACCTCCGGCAGCTGAACCACGAGCTATCAGCCCCGTGCCTCCACTCCGCCACGGCCCGTTTAGACCTCGCGGCCGACCCCCTGGTACAACAAATGCAGAAATGCAACGCAGAAGAGCAGAAAATGCACAACCACGTTGTCCAACCACTCGGACACAAGATTCACCACCACCAACTCCACGGGACCAAATACCATCTGCATCTTCATCTGCATCTACAACTTCTGATTCTGACGAAGAACCAACGGGGACGGAGACCATACATTTCAGTGGCACCATACCAAACACATACCGGGATGCAATAGACTCACCCGATGCCTTACACTGGCATCAAGCGATGGAGGCAGAACTGGAGTCCTTAAACGAAAAATCAGTTTGGACAGAGGTACAACGACCAGAAGGTGTAAAAATAATTGGCACAAAATGGTGTTATACAATCAAATACCAGCCAGACGGATCTATCAACAAGTATAAGGCCCGACTTGTGGCCCAAGGCTACAATCAGAAGCCGCAAGTCGACTATGAATCCGCCTACAGTCCAGTCATGCAATATAGCACCTTGCGCCTATTATTATTCTTGGCAGCTGCTCTTAACTTGGTAGTAAAGACATTCGATTGCCATTTAGCGTACATTCATGCACCTATCACGCGCACGGTGTACGTCACAATGCCGCCAGGTTACCAAAAATATGACAACGGACGCCCATTGGTATGTCTGCTACAAAAGTCGCTTTACGGTCTACCTGATTCGGGCCGGGCCTGGTTCCAGACGTTCAGTAACACCCTCGTCAACACAGGACTCACCCAATCCGACGGAGACCCTTGTTTATTCTACAGCACAACACCAGAGTTCCTCGCAGCCGCAATTTGGGTCGACGACAAGATCTGCGTCGGCTCCAACGAAGCAATAACAACGCTCATTGCGAAGCTCGGAAAGACATTAGATATCAACGAGGCGTCATTACAAAAATTCCTAGGCATGCGCATTACTGACGACCCGCATGAGATAACCCTAGATAATAACAGTTATATTAAAAAACAACTAACAAACTTCGGGTTACAGGACGCGAAGGGTAGCCGTACAATCAGCCCAAGCATGAAAATAATTGGCGCATGTTTAGACCAACCAACGACAGATATTAAGAGGTACCAAGAGTTAATCGGGATACTGTTGTACATCTCCCTTACCACGCGACCCGACATACAATTCATGGTCTCACACCTTTCTAGGTTTACTCGGGATCCGCGTGTACCACATTTTGCAGTTGCTAAGCACCTTTTGCGATACCTGAAGGGCACCATAGACTGGCGATTGCATTACCAGCGAGGTATGACAGGTGAATTAACAATTACAAGCGATGCCAGTTGGGATTGTCTCCCAGATAGCAAATCGGTAAGCGGCATCGTAATACGAATTGGTAAGGTACCGTTAACATGGCGGGCGAAAAAACAAACGTCTATAGCTTATTCCTCATGCGAGGCTGAGTTAAATGCAATTTCTTTCGCAGTCCGAGAATCGCGCCCGGTAATCCAGATTCTAAAAGATATTAACTGGCCAAACTTAATTCTCCCTGTCGTGTTAGAAACCGATTCACAATCAGCAATCAAGCTGCTTGAAAATGGTGGAAGTACGGATTCTCGCCATTATAGGAGACGCCAGAACATAGTACGGGAACAAATAGGACGTAACATAGTAAGGTTAAAATACATTCCAACGACGCGTAACTGCGCGGACATGATGACAAAATTAAAAAGCGGTTTGTCAACGGCTCAAACGTGCGAAGATATGTTAAATTTGTATTAATGGACGGCATGGGAAAAAAAAAAATGTGTGTTGCATCTGTATTAAAGAGTTGCTAACAAACATAACTAATAACTAACGAAACATAACTAATAACTAACGAAATAAGAAACTAAACTAAAACGTAACGTAACTAATGTACGAATGTACGAAAGAAACTAATACGAAAAAAAAAAACCAAAATAAAAGGACTAAAAACGCACTAAAAACTAATACGAAAAGATAATGAAATAAAACCCACTAAAAGAAATAAAAGTGAAGTTACGAAAGTAACAAATAGGGAAAAGATCGTTAACAATTAACGTGTGTTGGGAAAAGAGTTACGGACTAACAAGGTCGTCATAGAGGAATGACTAATTTCTTTTTAATTGCCAATTCACAACTAACCACCAATCACGGAAAAGTCATTTAAGTGCATTAAGCACGAAATATTTCTGAAAAAAAAACTTGAGAGACAATAGAGACTCGAAAACCACAAAAACAATAGGCCGGGAGTACTGTTAGGCATTCATTGTTGTGATTGTCGAGATCGTCTAAATGCTATTGTAGAAGAAATATTGTTGTTGAACATTGTT
>JAQIUW010000143.1:0-10499 GCA_034697105.1 Lithobius agilis | reverse complement strand
GGGAGGCGAACCCGGCCCAACTTCTTCGCAATCCCCCGTCCTACCAGTCGGCCACTGCGCCTTGGTGAAGCCGGATTCTTAAGGGTAGGTTTTACCGTTTTCGTACGAACCTTTGTTGCCTGCGCACGCAGCCTTTTGGGACTCTGGCATCGGTCGCCTTGATAAGCCTCTCAATCCCGCACCAGTGCGGGCGTAGGGCTGAAAGTGTTAACACTCGATTTAAAAAAATGATAAGCGTGATAAATTTGTTCGTTTACGTGGCTATATGTAATTTGTTGGGTTATTATAGGCTTAAAAATTACCTTCGTTCCTTCAAATCAGTGCTAAATTTGCAATTTATTTCCCAAGCAGTTTACATCTCAAAAACATTGTTTTGCATTTTTTCAATATTAAGGTATATATTGAAAGAATATATACTTCAAAAGATAACTCGACCTGCGGCAAACTTCTATGGCCGCAGACTTGTCAGGATGCGGCACTGCTACAAAATGTCGTTCTTGTGCACCTAGACTGCGTTGAATGGAAGTCATAAATTTCCTACAAATCCACCTTTTTTTTTTGATTTTCTCTCTAATGCATAAACAGCTGAATCTTCCAATAATCTACCAATTGCGATCGAAAGAATCTGCATATACATTAAAGAGCCTAATGTGAAGGTGTCAGGCTCATTCTAACCTATGCGTTTAACGCTGAGGTCAATTCATAACTGAATCTTTCTCTCATAATTATCAGGCGACTAATGATGTATGTGGTACCGTTTGTAATATCAAGGCTAACAAACAACGAAAGATTAGCTGCAAGATATGCTTGTGTCCGAAAAGCAAGCGAACTAAGCAGAAAAGTTAATTTCGTAGCATGCATTAAATAAATTTCGGCCCGAAGCTCCAATTCCTTTTAGAAGCACGTTTGATTCTCAGCAGATCATAAACCTAAAACAAATCCCACCCTAGGTAAGACAAGGCAAATGCGGACTAATGGAACGTTGATCAAGTTAACCCTAGCTATCCCTATTTCCGGTTTACTCCAATAATTGCGTTTTAAAATTAACCGCGCTAATCCAGAAACAGAAAGTAATTACTATTGACAAAACCAGCAAACAATTAATTCACGCCTAAGCTTTAACTCATTCATTACTCTCTTGGCAATTCTACCCATTTTCAACTCAAAGTTAACCTAATCCTTAAGCCTACGCAAGAAAAAAAATGAAAGAATTCACACACACATTCTTTAGAACCGTTTTTCTCGGTTGACAAAAAACCTAACCACTTTATTTTTCAATATCACATTAGTACCTGTTGAAGATGTTTAACACTGTAACGAAGTCACGATTTTACAAGCTAAAAAAATTGTCTAATTTTCATGCTTGTTTATTTATTTTTCTCTTTAGACAAGAAACCCGGGAGAAACTAAAATAAGTCGTTTATTTATTGTTATATTTTGTACAATTTATATTCCCGCCATTTTTCGTAATCCGATCGTTGCATAGTTAAATGTATTTATTGAAAATCATGTTTACCTATGACCGCATCGCGCCAATGGCGTTGAAATCACCTTACGTGCCTGAGCCGGAAGTAAAGGTTGATTTGCGGATTAGACAAGCCACGAAGAGGAACTCTGCTCTGACCTATATAAGGTCAGGGCATTCGATGATTCAAGGAACTTCTCAACATTTATTCAAGTTGTCGTGGCGAGACGCCATGCCAGAACCAGCTACATCCTGAGATGCCTAGATGTGAAACACCAAAGCCGGCAACCTCATGGACCAGGATTGGACATCTACTGAGACGAGGTGCCAGGGGATGAAGCCAGCAAGACGGAGATCTTTGCAGCAAGACGGAGGAGAATGGAACAAAGAACGCCAGAGGCACAGTGCTAAATGGTGTGGTTTGATCTGCGTTATCTGCACCAATAGTTTAAATGTTATTCTCCGGCCGTGATAAAAAGGGCTAATCCTTGTAACTGTTTGAAGTCACGAAAATAAATTATTGTAAATTTTTTGCGTGTAATTTTAACGTTAAGCAACTTTTAAGGTTTTGTTTCCCTCCTATTGTTTTGCTTTAGTCCTATTTTAAAACTAAGCTGGTGGTCGTACTACTGTAGCTATTTAAAACATTTAAATTGCTTCCCTCCTTTCGTATATTGTATATGTAAACATAAATTACACACTGTTTCATAACTGTTTACAGTGGTGTGATTTTAGAGTATAAATATGCCACTAGTTTATAACCGGTAGCAAGTGGTTGGATTTAAGTGTTTTAAGTACACCACTTCATTATAACTGGAGGCAGTGGTTAGAATAAGTGTAGTACTAATAACCACTTCTTTATAGCTACTGCTTTGCTGAACCAAACATCATGATATCTGGCAATGCAATATCAGTAGTCTCTGAAATAAGGTTTCTAGGCCTATTTTTTGACAGTACACTAACTTTGACTGCCCATGTAAGGCAACTTAAAGACAACTATAAACATCCTAACGGTCTTGTCTGGTTGTTCTTAAAATGCAGATAGGATTATCCTTCTGCGCCTTCACCGGGAACTTGTGCGCTGAAGGCTGGATTATGGTTGCATAGTTTACAACTCTGCTAGTGCAGCAGTTTTAAAGCTTCTAGATCCTATGCATCATGCTGGCATTCGCATTGCAAAAGAGGCTTTCAGAAATCGTCCAGTGGTCAACCTTTACGTAGAAGCTGATGAGCCGCCTCTACTTCTTCGTAGACATCTGCACACTTTGGAGTATGCAACAAAGCTCGCTGCCCTACAGGAGAACCAGGCATGAGAGGTAGTTAATAATCGAAGGAAATGAAGCCAATCAGCAAAATTAAATCGAAAATAACAAGTATCTGTATACCTTTATTATAGACTCACGCTTCATCCCAGTGACATGACCCGGAATCGAACCTGCGAAGGCCTGAATCCCAGATCAAGTCATGCGGCCTTACCCACATCACCACCGGTTGACTGCCATGATAATAATGCACAGAACCTGCTATCACCCGAAATACCAACCAGGTTGCCGATATAGAATCTAAACTGTCCGTTTAAGATTAAACATTCAATTTTCATCTATACCTGCCCCTCGGTTTTGTAAATTGAGTTACACTGGCTACAATTACCTTGTCTAGAGGTTTTCATTGAACAAACATATATGGCCCAGGTTACAAAACATTCGTTACAGAATAAATAAATTGTAATGACTCGACTGAATTTAATCTTCAACTTCAGACGCTTGGATCTTCGTCTGGAAACTCCAACGCAAATCCGGAACAGTCCATTCACAGATACGATGGTTTCGTTAAACGCTCTTCGCTTTCACGAACGGTCTGACCAACTTCAATTCGCTATGGAATGCTTCAAAGCAAAGCACATCAGTCAAATGTTAGGAAACAGTTTGTATTAACCATAGATATAATCGGAGGTTCGATGTTTGAAAGAACGGCGGTCGTCCAGCTGACTAAGCCAACTCGTGTCCAACGGGAAAGTTCAGCGACGCTCGCCTTCGCAGTTGCAGAACACCAGCACCCTATACTCTTTTTCATAATTAAAGTGAAGCGTGTGGGAAGCAAGACCACGCGAGCTCGCCGAATCCGCTGTGTACGCATTCGGCAGGCGATTAGGCCTCTCTCGTGCTCTACCTTCCACCATGCTTCACTTTAATTCTGAAAAAGAGTATAGCTGCACAGTTGTCCAGCGTAATTCAGCTCGGCTATGGAAAAGACATCTCGGAAATTTAAAATGGTAAATCCAACTCACTTGGAAAGAAACCACTGCTCCGGTCAAGTCCGTCGTCCAAGAATAAATGCTCGGTGTGCTGTCGTTTGCTTCCAAACGTCACGATGCCAATGATACTCCGTTCCGTCGTCCGCATCAGAGGTCGTTGAATGTCAATGCAACTCTCGTACTCAATTGATTATTTCTGCTCCCTTTCTCTCCTGGCCACACACCTTACATACTTACAAACACGTGACAATTGTGTAAATATAAGAAATTAGTTTAAGTTAAAACAATTTATATAATTTCTAATTTATATGTTAAAAATGTGCAATTACATTTCACCATTCTTATTCGTTAAGATTTACGTTAACATAATTAAAACATTAAAAAGAGCAAACATGAACTCTTGCGCTGCCACCTAGCGGAAAGCAGTGACGCAATCGCACTTCGCATCCTTCACACAAAGTGAGTGTGATAAATGCTCCCCCACCCGACAGTGATCGCCCCGATCGCTGCCGGTAGGAGAACACTACTTCACTCTGAGGAACAGACGCCAAAAACCTCCAGACCCAAGGTGAATCGGTCACTCCCAAAATCCAATTAATTTATTATTAAAAAATATCTTCTCTGATCTTACATTTTTGCAGTTAAATATAATATCACTTTTTTTTTAGTCTTACACTTCAATAGATTCTTAATCAAAGTTTACGTTACAAGATCAACTAAATAAACTTCTATCAACTCTTACTAGAGTTTAACATGAACTCTAACTCTCTAGTTATTTCCCAGTCATGAAACATGAACATTAATAAATGCAAAAACGTACCGTTTTCTAATTACAATAAGGACGCAACTGAGAGATGTGGTAAGTGCCTGCTAAGGTTTTGCCTGTCTCCGCGTTTTCTAATCTTTACGTTAATTTGGACAATACTTCCAAAATCACAAATGGTCCTTCCCACCTTGGAAATAATTTTGATGCTTCAAAATTTATTTTCTTAATCAAATGATGAGTCTTCTTTAAATCTAGATCTCCAATTGCAAACTCTTGATCACTACGTTTTAAATCAGCCTGTCTTTTATAGCGTTCCGATCGCGAGCATGACAAATTTTGAGCTGTTTCGATTAATTGTTGTAACCTCGATGACAATTTTACAACCCAACCACACACTTTCTCCTTACCCAATTGTGTAATCGGAAAAGTGAAATCTGTTAGCAACCTGAACTCCCTTCCCAAAGTTAAGTATGCCGGCGAGAATGACGTACTTTCAGATATAGAAGCGCGAACAGCCATCGCAATGAAATTAAGATCGACATCCCATTTTCTCTGATTTGACGTTAACCTCATCCTGATCATCGATTTAATCGTTCCGATTAGCCTTTCTGTTTTATTCCCTTGTGGCGAGAAAAACGACAAAAATCTTTGTTTTATTACTAACATCATACACATATGTTTAACTATAGATGCAATAAACTGTTTCCCGTTGTCGGAAATTAGAACTCTAGGACACCCGGACCTAGTAAATACTTGTTCTAACAGAACTTTAGCTACACTAGACGCTGTCGCCTGTCTGGGTGGAAAAAGCTCTGGCCGTTGAGCATCGCTTGCCACGTATAAGTTTTCTTCAACAGATTACAGGTTTTAGCCACCCCAAGGTGTCCTGTGACTTTATCCAAATGAACCTTGACGATAAGTTTCATACGTTCTGAACTAGGAACTAACACTCTAAATGAATTGTTACCATCTATACTAGAAAAATTCCTTCCCACAACACCATCTTGTATTTCACATTTAACAGCCATTCTCCTAGCTTTCTTACCTTCTTTATTGTTAGGAAATCTAACACTGTTTAACAAAAATTCCCTGATATGATTTATCACTTTATCCTCTTTTTGCGTCTCCACAAAATCCACTAACCTATCTTCCAAAGAAATAGAATGAATATATATAGATTCATGAGGATAACTCGACAAAAAAATCGGCTACGTTATTTAAATTTCCCGGTTTGTACACAATATCAAAAGAAAATCTTTGAATACGAAATAACCAACGCGCAAAACGTCCTGTGGGATCTTTGTTTCTTTACCCATTGCAACGATTTATGGTCAGAGAACACCGTGAATTTCACACTTTCTAAATAACTACTGAACAATTCTACTGCCCACAATATTGCTAGAAATTCCCTCTCTGACGTGTTGTACTTTTGTTCCTCGCGTCGCACAGATCTACTTGCATATTGTATAACAACATGTCCAGACAGACCAGATAGCATCAGTGCAGCGCCTAACCCAACACTACTCACGTCCGTATAACGAAAGAATTCTTTTTCAAAATCTGGTAACGTTAAGATTGGAGCTTCTAGCAGCTTAGCTTTAATACACCTAAAACTACTTTCACACGCAGAAGTCCAATTCCACTTAACATTATCATGTAACAGATTAGTTAATAGGGAAGCTATTAGCGCATACCCGCGTATATACCTCCGAAACCAACTAGCTAATCCTAGAAACTGTCTTAATTGTTTAACGCTCTTCGGGACCTTAGTTTCATTAAGTAGGCTACCCTAACCTTCTCTGGGTCCGGTTTAACACCTTCTTCACTAATTATGTATCCTAACACTCTAGTTTCTTTTCTTTTAAGCTGAATTTTATCGACATTCAATGTCAAATTGTGCTTTAACAACATTTTCAAAACAAACTCGATCTTTTTAAGATGATCTAACCAATCTTTACTTACTACCGTTATATCGTCTTGAAAAGAGAAAATTCCTTGATAGGAAGAAGTCCTTAAAACATTATCCATTAACTGCTGAAAAAACTTTGGCAGCGTTACGAAGTCCGAACTGCATCACGGTCGGCTCATAGTGACCGCCTGGTACACTAAACGCGGCTTTTCTTCTCGAAGAAGCACTTAAGGGAACTTGCCAGTATGCTGACTTAAAATCAAAGGAAGATATGAACTTAGCTTCACCTAGTTGATCTAAAATAGAATCAATCCTAACTAGGCGGTATGAACTCGGAACCGTTTTCGCGTTCAAAATCTGATAATCACAAATCAAACGATAGGAACCATCCGGTTTAGACCTTAAAAATGTTGGAGACGAATATTCACTATTCGACGGCACTATTTGTCCTGACTCTAACATTTCTCTTATTATTCCATCCATAATCTTTTGTTTAGGTGGATTTAACCTATAAGGGGAGGAAGAAAAAGGTTTATCACAAACCATTTCAATGTGCATTTCCGTGCTGTTACATAACCCTGCTTGTTTACGAAACACTGGAGAATACTTAGAAAACAATTCTTTAATATCATATTTTTGGCACTCATCTAAAATTGACTCATCAATTACTTTACTCCAACTTTGCTTGCCCGCATCTATTAAACACACCGGAGTATGGTTCAACTCCTGAAAAACTTATGTTTTAAGCAACTAGCAGATTTAAACCACCATGTACTTCTGGCATAATCTACTACAATTTCATGAGCTATCAAAAAATCCATACCTATGATACAGTCATATGGTAATTTTTCACAAACAATTACGTTATGTTCACTTTTCACGCCTTGAATTTCAAATTTATCACTTCTCCAACCACTGGTTTTAATTTCTTTAGAATTCACATCAATTAGTCTTAAATTAAACGATTTAAGTCCACCACCTAAACCTAATTTGTCAAATAACTCCTTTGACAATAATACATATGGTGACCCACTATCAAATAATGACACTACTAATTTGTTATTAATCAGCATTTCGACCAAAGGTTGAGTTCCTTCCAAAAAATTATCTTTAAACTCAATAGAAAGACTAGAGGAATTAAACGTATCACCTAGTTCACCTCCTTGACTAGGCTGTGTTCGTTTCCCGACACTTCACCATACCGTTATTTTGGTGTTTAGGCCCAACACTCCTGTTTCGCGGAGACATACATTTATTGGCAAAATGACCAAAATTTAAGCATTTGAAACACTGAATAGAACTTAGATCCTTTCCTTTAAATTCATTCTTACTTTGCTTATTTTGATTTAACCTTTCATGCTCTTCCGCCATTTTCCAACATCTTTCGACATGACGCGCTTCACACGCAAATTCATCTAAAGACGTAAACTGAATCGTACTAATTCTAGCTCTTAATACAGGATTAATATTCCGCATTATCAATCTCAAAAATTCACGCGGTGGCACTGGCTCAATTAACTTCCTACTTAATTGTTTAACGTCTTCCAGAAATACACTCACGGTTTTCCCTTTACCCATAACCCGAGTAAACAATTGGTCACGTAGCTCTTCTTGAGTAGCCTGACTTGCAAATCTCATTTTAACGAGACGTTCAAAATCGTCCCAATTCAAAGGTTCAACACCACCTTGAAAAATGAAACCACTCAGCTGCTTCCCCACTCATGTAGATCGGCACCCAACGTTTTATAAAAATTTTCTCTGGTATTTCACGAGATAACCAACACACGCTGAGTCTGGCACACCACTCATGAACCGAGATATCGCACTCCTTTCCGCTAAAAGTAGGGACGCTTACCTGAGGGATCCAAGCCGTACGTTGATTCAACAAACGTCTAGCCGATTCTGTGAGATTCTCATATTTAGTCATATTTTCCAATAAGTTGTCATAATCCTCTCTAGAGATCGTGACACTAGACTCTGCTTGGTGAACCACGCCCCGACTGAAGGAATCCCGGTCTTGAGAGCCACTTTGCATATGCAAATTTCCTTCAACCTGGGTGATATCAGATGTCGCCATTATCACATGCAAAAGAATCAAACAAAAATTAGACATCAAATAATTCAAGAAATGATTCAACAATCAAAAACACTGTACCGAATACAGGGAAATTTCAATACTCGTCACGAGCGGCAAGCTCCGCCCACAAAACGGGATCTGGGAGACCAGCAAACGCGAGTGCACTAGCCCCGCATTGTAAGTAGACGAAGTTTATCTTTTTTATTAGGTCAGAATGCCCCACTTGCGTGCAGTTTACGGATGCAGCAACAAAAGTGTGAAGCCAGACCTATCTTTTTATCGATATCCAACGGTAAATAAAAGATTTACAGCTGATTTTCAACATCTCCAATAGAGGCTAACCCACGAAGCTTCCTAACGGCAGTTCGCCCATGGAGGAAGAATGGTTCGCCGCGCGCCCGCCAACAGCGGCCCGGCTTAAAAAAAGCATCGATTACCGTACTGCCTCTGGTACTGCGACGCTTTTGGAGTGACTCTTGGAAAATAATTTTTTTCTCGTAAAATATTGATAAGAGAGTTTTAAAAACTTCCTGGAGGGCTTAAAAAATAGTTTAAGAAGATATTCCAGCTGTGTTTTAATTTTTAGAACCTATTATTTATTTGTAAGCGAATGAAATAGGCAATATTTGACGCGTTTCTGTGGTTTCCTACGGCCGCACAGCGAATGACGATGTGTTAGTTTTCATTTACGAACAATAAATTACACGTCAAATATGCTTCAAATTTGGACTGTGAAGTAAGAATACAGGATTTTACAACTAATTGCAAGCGAAAATAGAAGTTTCCTATGTGATTGAAACGAATCAGTAAGTGCCAACAACGAACTTTTATTTCATGGATAACCAAGTCCAAGTTTGAATTACCGTAAGTCAAGTTTATTGACAAAAAAAAAATCCTTCTGTAGGCCTAATAGGAATTTCATTACGGTGTTACTTAATTACAAAATCTTTTATATTTTGAAGATTAATCGTTGCAGGTCGCAATCTAGAAGTTACTGAATATAAACGGTCCAAAACTTTTTAAGCCTATCTCTTCCGACGAGTACAGGCTTAATTCGTTTCCAGAACGCGTGTGGATTCTGCAAAATTCACTTTATTAAAATGTGGCCTCGATCTGTACTAGTCATTCTTATCTTATTAAGAATTCATATTTAATATTCTTAAAGTCATACTGATTCCCTTTTAGTGATGTTCAGCAAATTTGTTTTCCATAAGCCGTAACGAAAAACAATCGTTACTCGCTGTGCGGCTGAGTGTTGGAAAGCACAGAAACGCGTCAAATATCCTATATTTAATTCGCCTACAAGTAAATAATCGGTTCTACAAATTAAAACACAGCTGGGATATCTTCTTAAACTATTTCTTAAGCCCTCCAGCAAGTTTTTTTAAACTCTCTTATCAATATTTTATGGAGAAAAAAATTATTTTCCAAGAGTCACTCCAAAATCGCCGCTGTAATCAATGCGTGTTGCTTGCGTTGCTGGTCTCCCACCTTGAGAAATAATGGCCGCCGATCACGTGATTGCACTCTCCCTATAAGCAATTTTGTAGGTAAAACTCTACACATAGGGGTCCTCGTGACGAGTCAATTTTTGAGAGCTTTAAGCTTTGAATTTCACAAACAATCCAAAGGAGGGGAATCCGGCACAATCTCACAAGAAAAAAAATTACAAATTTTCACTCACGTGGAAAAAAAACACAAGTTCACGTAACTCAGAACTTATACAAAAATCACAATTAAACTCAACTACAATTCCCATGGGCAGGAGAAGAATGACAGGCCTCCAAATTATATCACCCGAAATACCAAACAGGTTGCCGATATAGAATCTAAACTCTCCGTTTAAGATTAAACATTCAATTTTCATCTATACCTGCCCCTCGGTTATGTAATATGAGTTACACTGGCTACAATTACCTTGTCTAGAGGTTTTAATTGAACAAACATATAAGGCCCAGGTTACAAAACATTCGTTACAGAATAAATAAATTGTAATGACTCGACTGAATTTAATCTTCAACTTCAGAC
>JAQIUW010000142.1:0-10526 GCA_034697105.1 Lithobius agilis | reverse complement strand
ATAAGATATGGTATTGAATTATATGGATTAACATCAGATTATTTAATAACAAGAATACAAAGAACACAAAATAAAATTATCAAGGTATTATTCAATCAAAAAAGGAAAAAAGAATATAAATCAGAGGAACTATATAGAAATAACAATATATTAAAGGTATCAGAACTTAAAGACTATATAATAATAATAAATAATTTTACTTCAAATTTACATAAAATTAGTAGATCGGATAAAATGGAAAATATCAGAATAAAGAAACCAGTGTACTTAATGCCAAGTTGGAACAATATATACGGAAAAAGAAATAAAAAGTACTACATACCAAACACATTTAATAAAATTCCAAGACAAATACTTAATGTAACAGAGATCAAAGAAGTAAGGAAAATTATAAAAGAAAAATTGGTGAAAGGAGAATTATTTCTTTAATAGTAAAGCCCGCGCAAATTGTAATAACTAAGAATCAGATTATACAGAATCAATTATACTTAACTATATATTATAACTCACACTAGCTGTAATTTTTATTATAGCTTCGAGCAATACGATGTAGAAATGCAATAATAAATTTTAATATTGTGTAATACATTGTATTGAAATAAATCATTATCATTATTATGATTATTATTATTATTATAAATGCTCCGTTTTCGATTTTAAAACCGTCGAAAGTGTCATTTTGTACGATTGTCAAAATGAGGATCTTTTAAAGAGTTAGCTGCCGCTACAATGAGCGTGGCCCAACGGTAAAACGCCTTTTCTTCTGTCACGCATGCTTGAAGTACCATGGTCACATCCAGCTGATAGCTAATGTTTTTTCTAATGACGTTTCCGTCACATTCCCATGGTAGACATTCATGTAGAAACTGTGGGTAAAAATTAAACATGTGAAACAGGTCTTGATAGCCGTTTTATAAACTGATAAGAGTGGTTTCATTCAGTGACATCATTTCCCATGCATTTTTCAATTATTGGTTGGGTATCTTCCGATGATTGACCCAAAAAGAAACGTTGGTCGATTGATAATATAGTACCATTCGCTTTTAATTCTGTTCCTGAAAGGAGGCTTCTGTAGAGAACTGTATGGAATTCGAGCGCTCTACAAACTGCCCATCCTACGACCACGCGGCTACTGGACCTAGCTTCGAGAGTGTTCGAGCCTTGGTATTTTCTCATATCACGCATAAGTGCATGATCCGTCAGGAAAAAAGTGACGCAATTAGTCTTGACTTTAAGCAACATATTTTGTCAACATAAATTCGCTCCAAAGAATCCCTTTTCTCGTTATTTTTAATATCCCTTTCACCGTGTTTCTGTTGGTATCTATGTTCTAAAAATGTCAGGCCAAACGTCTTTTCAACAATTATCGAATAAAATAAAAATGGCGACAGTTCATAACAAGCAAGTAAAGTTCACTAACGATTAACTTACTGTCTTTTTCAGCAGTGAATGTGGACATAAAAAATGGCTCTTCTACCAATATAGTGGAAGAAAACCACGTCGTTGGATGTCCTATTAGCATATCGGCTGAAGATGACGGAAATAGCAGCAACCTGTTTAGTACTGGACAGAACTGTCTTCAAGGAAACCTCAATTCAGGAACGGAAGCAATTACCTCTACTTTACAGAATTACGTTTGCAACGAATCTGGGAAGATTTATTTAAAGAAAAGGCAGTTATCAAACGACAAAAAGATTCAATCTGATATTAAGAGTCATCGATGTGGAGAGTGCGGGAAACTTTTCAATAAAAAATCACATCTTAAGACCCATTTAGTAGTACATACGGGAGAAAAGCCGTACAGCTGCCTGCAATGTGGAAAACGTTTTGGTCTAAAAACTAATTTAAACCAGCACAGTTTGTTACACAGTGGAGTAAAGTCGCATTCTTGCGAGGAGTGTGGCAAAAAATTTACTAAAAAAGGCCATTTAGTTGCACACAAACGTGTACACACAGGAGAAAAGCCGTATGATTGCGCCGAGTGTGGCAAAAAGTTTACTACAAAATTCAGTTTAGTTCCTCATAAACGCATACACACCGGAGAAAAACCGTATGAATGCGACAAGTGTGGCAAAAAGTTTACTCAAAAATGCAGTTTAGTTCATCATAAACGCATACACACTGGAGAAAAGCCGTATGAATGCGACAAGTGTGGCAAAAAGTTTACTCAAAAATGCAGTTTAGTTGCTCATAAACGCGCGCACACTGGAGAAAAGCCGTATGAATGGGACAAGTGTGGCAAAAAGTTTACTCAAAACTGCAGTTTAGTTGCTCATAAACGCATACACACAGGAGAAAAGCCGTACGAGTGCGACAAGTGTAGCAAAAAGTTTAGTCAAGAAATCAATTTAGTAGCTCACAAACACGTACACAAAGGAGAATATCCGATTGAATGTTACGTTTGTAAGAAGGCATTTGCCTGCAAAATATATTTAAGTAAGCATTTAGCTACACACAATAAGTTCATTACACTCACTACGACTGGTGCTCAATGCGAAATGTGTAAGAAGGCTTTTCGTTTCGAGTCTACATTGATGGTGCATAAATGTTCACAAACGGGCCAAGTACAATCGGCGCTTGATGAGGTTTCAAAAGAACATTTCAATCGGGATAACTGAAAAAGACAGCAGCCATAAAGATTTAAAAGCACTAACCTACTTATGCACATTAGTATTAATCTTCACTTTTAGAAAATAAATCGTTGCGGAGTTTTACCTTGAACTTCAAAAGGGTTTTTTCTCTCACAATAATAGGGCTAAATTTTTAGCAATAATGCACGCTCGTCGTATAAACTTTGCCAGTTAATGTACCGATTTTTATAAACTTTCACGGTTTAATATTTTTGTGAAAGAAGAAAAAAGCTTTTGTGCATTGTGTAGTAAATCCTTGTGGAACACAAAATTAAATCTGAGAACCTATTGTACGAGTCTTCATTTCAATAAACTGCCTGGTATTCAGACTTTGAAACCCTTTATACCATCCTCAGTCTTAGAATAGTGTGACTTGTCATGCTCGCCATCTACAAATTGCAGTAATATCCTTCCAATTTCCGCCTTTATGGAGTCAACAGTGAGAAGGCGCGAGTCCCAAGGCAGTACGTCATTGTTGTGTCGTCTCGACTAGAATGTTCTTTGTTTGTCGCTGTCTACGATTATTTTTGGATGGAAATTTATGCATCTTGGGACACACGAACATGATTGCCAACATTTCAGAAGTTTTCTAGATTTCAATTACGAGTCATTTTTTTTTTGTTTTCCAACCTAAGGCCATTAAAACAAATCGTAATAATACAACAGAAAATCTCTTAACCCTCCTGGTGCACCATGAGATGACTTCCAAAATTTCAGACATTTTTTTTTTTACGTATTAACTAGGAATCATTATTTGCGAATTTCGACCGCTTATAACAATAACAGCCACATGTTAAAATTTATGGTCTGTAGTTGTGCAGGACATTTTAAAACGGAAATTTGTTACCACAAAGCCGAGATATCTTATCTCAAAGCACCTCTGCATTGTGTACCTTGCGTGGGCATTGCATCTAAACGGTTAAATGTAACACAAGTATCTGGGAGGTTGGCAGCCACGGAGTAAAAATGACACCAAGTTGAAATTAAGTCGGGATAACAGGAAATTGAATGGTCTCCGCTTGGGGTTTGATAATAGAGTTTTTTAGTATACATAATAAAACGTCCAAAAATCTTACTATTCTTAATTTTAATAATAATTTGTTACACTGTTACTGGGCAGTGAAGTATACATTTACTAAAGCTACAGAAACTGAGGAAACTTGCCGGAATGTTGAGACTAGAAAAATTTAATTTTAGTTAGCTTACATGTTTACTGGCTTCGCCGACCCGTCGTCATGACCACTAAACCATCCAGGACGCTCAGCTCATGTACCCAATGAAACCTTTTCATACCTTGGCCGTTTTTACTTTGGACTTGCTTTAAAACTTGAGCTGCTGGTGCTTAAGTTTCGAAATACGACCTGGTGGTAAAAAGGTTAATAGGACACATAATCCACAAAAGTGTGTCATTAAACCCACTTAAATACGGATACAAACCAAATACAATTCGCTTCTGGACTTGTGTGTCTACTTACCTTGGGGCGGATTCGAACTCTGCTCTCAAGATTTGAAAGCAAGAACGCAGCCACGAAGCCACATACACCTCGGCCAAACAGCCTAACCAAACGGCCTAAAGTTATCAAAATGTGTATTTCTTTATAGTTAGTTGAAATTATGAGCAAATTCTTTAGGGTGATTCTTAGGAAACATATAGTTCATATGATATCGAGACCTATTCTAGGAAATAGATGTTTTAATGCCTTCGTACGAAATTACCTAGGATATTTTACGATCGAAACAATCAAACCCCGTACCTGCAGAACCAGGCCGACAAACGGTATAGAATTATCTTTAGGTTACCGCGTGGGTTCAACATAGAACTTCTTGCATACAAGTTGCATGAGATAACTGCTGGCCTTCGAGTGTTCCAGTTCTACAATAATCTGATGTTAAATAAAGTCCACTCTAAATTCCTGTGGCTGGAAACTCGAGTTAACAGTTTTGAAAACATACTAAAGACCAACCATGTCGTCAACTCGTTTGCTTTATTTCCTTTGCTGCAAACTAAACTTTCAGAAATTGTATACGAGAAAAGTAAGTGTAGCGATCAAGAATGAAAAATGCAGTATGGTGGGTTCGCGTGGGTGTATTAATTCAGAGGATGACAGTGTGTTGTAGTTATTCAGTGAATAATTGTTGGTCAGTGAATAGTGGGTCACCGTTCCGTTTATTGTCGGACAGTTGGACAGTGTGCAAAGATTGCGTGATCCATTCCAACGCTTCTCCCACTATGAACCATTGTGTTAAAAAGTTTTCTGTAATTTCCTAGTAGAGATGTACACATTTTTCAGTTAAATGGCAACATACTATACAAAAAAATTAATGAAGGTATAAAATTTAAAGGTTTCAAAATTTGCCATAATATTGATAGACTGTTAATGCGGTATGTAGGTGTTTGTGATAAACCACTTGTAGGAGAGTTAACTGGAATGCGTTTTGCTTGTTTTAACCCTTGTTGCTTCATATTAAAATGTGAGGAGAGTTGAACGCAAAAACCGAAGAAACCCTTTCAATTATGGATGGGACCTGAAAGATAAGTACAAGTCCCACAGCTGTATGAAACACATTTGACTGGAAATCTGTTTTCTTTGTGTGCAAGTTCTGGATGCTATAGTTTAATATCTAGATATGATCTGTTGGCGCAGATAATTTTATTAATCTCTTAGCATTTTCTTGTTATAGTGCGTTCGTCCTGTGTTGTCGCCATGGTCTCAGATAAATTGCAATGTGTTTTTCGATCCCATACAATCCAGCAGCACTTCCTATAGTAGGTTTAATCCTGTGAAAACAAATTTGCTCTAATTGCCCACTTCCTGAAATAACCCCAATTATTGAAAGAACCTGCGATACTGACGAACCCGCGATATTGGCGACCCTGTGATACTGGAGATATAACTGAAATAACTGCGATTACTGGCGATTCCCCCCCCCCTTGCCAGGGTTTCACCAATAGTCGGCAATATAACAGGTTATTTCTTTTATTGATTTATGCGAACATGTAGTAGATTAATTTCACCCTGTGAAAACATGTTTGCCCTAGTTTACCCTTTCCTGTACTAATCCCGATTATTGGTGATTTCCCCTGCCAGTGGTTTGGAGAGGGGATCACCAGTAAACGCAGTTATTTTGGGTACAATCAAGTTAGATCAAAATTTTTTTCACAAGTTTACACCTACTGTAAGTGCACACACATCAGTAAAGAACAGTCTGCTGGCTCGTATGGGATTCGAAAGATACTCTAATCCTTATCTGAGATGATAACATCGGACGTACGCACTAAACCGTGAAAGTACCAAGACTTAGAAAATGTACCGCACCAGCAGATCACAGGAAATAATTATAGGCTACTTATTTATAAACTAGAATAAAGCCCGTTCAAGAACTGGCTCATGAATATGAACCGTACAAACATGGATAACTGGTTCAAGCATACTTCTGCATACCATACCACGGTATGGTATGCAGAAAAAAAAACCTCCTTGGGAAAAAAAGCATTCGACGAGCAAGCGACATTTCTAAAAATAAGTTTGAATTTTACGGAAGCGTTTGCTGAATAAACCTTAGTACATTCATCCAGGCAAGGGAACTTGGGCCAACACACAGAAAGGGAAAGGGGGAGGGGCAAGGGCGGAGGGTGGAGATGGGAGATAGGAGGGAGGGGAAGCTACTGGAAAAAAGACATGGAAAAAAGGCCACTTAAAAAAAGCCATGGAAGAAAAGCCACCTGAAAAAAAGGCGCTTAAAAAATGACGTGTTACGAAGTTCTACAAAAATGCCTAATATTAAAATAACTTGGACTGCCAAATGAATTCATACTGAAAAACAATACATAATAACATTTTGTTTATTTCTACTCTTCCATCAAGAAGACGAATAGTGATCAACAGCCGAAGATTTATTTGTGTATTTATTCCATTTTGTTTGGGTATAATTTTACGTAATGTTTATATATTTTCTGTGTTTAATTTTTGCTCCAATTCTAATGTTGCATTATTGTGCAACCTCGTGTGTAATGTGCCTTTGTGTAACTTCATGTATGCGTTTGTGCCTTTGGGTAAGAGAGGCTTTCTCTTGTTGGTCCGCCCCATTGTTTCCAAGTTGGTTTTGACTTGGTGAAATATTTTGCTCCGAAGTCTCGGAAGTGTTCACCAAGCAAGTTGGGTTGTGCCTTGCACGGTCTTGGGTTCGGGAAGTCAATAGGGGACAGCTTCTGCGTCCGCGGTTCTGCTGGACAATCCGAGGCTTAAGTATAAGAGCCGTAGTCGGATCTTTTTTATGTGTCTTACTCAAAGAAGCTTCAGACATGCTGGATGTCTCTGAGATGGCTTAACGTTTGACCCTGGCATTTAGGTCCAGTATTTTGAGTAAGTATTCTCACAGCAGTAGGCTGTGGAATAAATTTCTTAAACAGATATATGGGTAGGGGAGACCGGGGCTGGTTGTAATACGGGTTGGTCGTAACACTTGCGATTACTCCTTCCTGGTTCACGTAAAAATCTTGAATTTTGGTGGGATGGTGCCAGTGGACACGGTCATCTACCAACATTTTGCAAGGTGGCTCTGTCAAACGCAACATGGCGCAATCCAATATGATGGCCATGTTGGATTGGAATGCACCACCAAAGTTAGGCCTAGCTGACATCCGTGACAATAAGCTTGTTTACAGCATTATACTGTACATTATAACGTGGTTACTGCACAGAAACAATCACTAACAATTGAAATACATTCACAACAACTTTTAAACAATCATGATTTTTTTATTACCTCGCTCTAAATATTGTTTGTTCAACTGCACGTGTTGAGTTGGACCTAGCCGCCTTGCAAAATGTTGGTAGATGACCATATCCACTGGGCACCATCCAACCAAAATTCAAGATTTTTACGAAAACAGTGTTACAACCTGCCCCTTATTGTAGTCTACCTTAAATTAGTTATTGTTTTGCTGCTTCCTATTTCTAGATTTTGTGTAACCTACTGTATTTAAAGTTGAACTGCATGTATGCATATAAATCCCACATTGATTCACAACCATCAACGTCCGGTCAAAATGATCAGCTAACATCGGCAACAACATTGGCTTTTTCGCCCGAGACTGTTCAACCTTTTCCAAAGGCTGGTGCTAGAAAAGTTGCGACAAAGGGTAAGAAAAAAAAGATCCACAGAAATACTAATAGATACGCCAGGAAAAAATACACTGACAGAACAAAAGAAAACAGCAGATGCTAGGAACAGCAAATCTAAAGCGCCACTGAAGCCAAAACGAAAAGCTGTGAAGAAGCCTGTAAAAAAATCATTCAAAAGACAAATCAAGTTTCAGAATCATAATAAATCTGTCCCAGACTCAATCTCCAGTAGCAATTCGGATTCAGAAAAATAGATTTACTGCTTGGTGTGTTTGGAAGACTATAACAACAGTCGTAGTGGTGAAACATGGATTCAGTGCACTGAATGTAAAAACTGGAGTCCTGAAGAATGTGTAGCTGGAAATGCTTTCTAAATTTGTCATAACTGTAACTCTGATAATGATCACGAGTAAAGTAACAATTAGTACGACTTCAGAAAACGTAGCCGTGGGCCCAAATGATGTCTTATATGAAGTTATTGCACTGTTACAACCGACCCCGCAATATGTTACAACCTACCCCGGTAAAGGGGTAGGTTTTAACATTTGTAACCTTTCAGTATAAAATTTATTAAAACAATACTAATATTCGAATCCAGTTTTCATTATTACTATTAAAGAGGTAAAGAAATACTGTATCCAGTGGTGTATTTGTTTTACTTAATTTCCAATTTACAGAGCATAAAAAAATTAAAATGTAAAAAGTGTTACAAGCAGCCCCGGTTTCCCCTAGGCTTAATTGTATACAGGCTCCCAATAATTATTGTGTATATGCAGGCTCCCCTGCGTATCCCAACATTAAATCTCTATTTTGCTAGTCTGTTGTTTTATCAAATGGATAATTTGCCATAAATGGTTTTTATGTTCACAGTGTTGAACTTTTATGATAATCAGTAAGGATAATCAAATTGTTGTTTGACTTAACAAAAGTCTTATATTAATTGTTTGTAGTAATTGTTAATTGTAACTTTTACGTATTCCAAATGTACCAGAATATATTGTATTTATATTTGCTTTCTTGTTTTAACTTAAACTTTGTTATTAAATATTTTACTTGTTTCAAACTCAACAAATGCCTTTGACCTTTAGTGTCCGTAGTTTTAAAATCGTCCCGGGTGGCAGTACTACCCCGTTTATTTTAAGTTAGTTTAGGTCAGTCGCGACCCCCCTTCCCCTTCCCCCTTCCGTAGCTGCGGTTAAATTATCTGCCGCACGGCTACGTCTGTCTTCTGCAACGTGAAGTCAGTCAACGCCGGAGAAGTCATACAACTTTACTTCCATTAAGGAAGAAAAGAGGTTATTTACATCCCTCTCAACAGGCGCTGAAAAAAAGCTGCTTGAAAAAAAAGGCGTTGAAAAAAATCTTGAAATAAAGGCCACGGGAAAAAACCATGAAAAAAAAAGGCGCTGGAAAAATAGCCGAGGAAAAGTATCCACGGAAAAAAAACCCAGAAAGAATGGCCTCAGGAAGAAAAGAACATTGGAAAAAAAAAAAGGCCGCGGAAAAAAATCCTTGGACAAATTCCCCCAAATGCTAATCTTGGAAAGCCAAGTGTAGGTGGCGCAAGTGAGTAGAGAAGCAGAGCAAAAGCTGTAGTCGCTAATGAATGTACGCAAATGAGTAATCTGATTTGCATAGAGGTGAGAATTCGAGCAGACTACCATTTTATGTAGTAGATAAAGAAAAAATAATTTCAGCTAAATCTGATAATTACTTCTCCGGAAAAAAACATTGTAGCAATTAAAGAAATATTTTTCATCCGGAGGGTATACGTACGATTTAAAACATAAAATGTTAAGTTTTGGCCAACCATTTCGCTTGAACCCACTGTGAACCGGTCTGAGAGAGTGGCACCTTGCAACATTGTATCTGGGAAAGTATGCATGCAAAACTTTTAGTCGCGGTGAGACAACAGCGGAGTACATGCAGGTAGCAAGCTGCACGAGAGATGTAGCCTAACTTCGGTAATCATGCCGCATTAGTGATACGAGTTTGATAACATTTATTTTTATGTATTTAATGAGTAGCCTAATAGTTATGTATTTACATTTTTTACGCTTATTCTACAGACGGTCTAGCGTGTGGAGACAAATAATTTACAGTAGCATAAATATTGTTATAAATATCCTTGTGGAGGCAATAATGTAGAGTAGGCTGTAGTCTCCGGTTTGTGCTGTTATCGAACGAGGCGTTTGCTAATGAATCTTTGTCGGATATCAACCTATCTTTATCTTTCTGCGCTATTTGACTTTGGTCGCAGCACACTTAAGAGATTAAGGGTCGCAAAATTAGGGCCGCAAAATTGTTCGTGGTCGTCAGTTTGAAGGTTATATTCTTATAATTTTCAGCATTCTTATGACCACACTTTTGTCCTTTGGACTGTTGAAAAGGCGCACGATAAATGCCGTATTAGGTCGACTTTAATCCTTTCTACTAAAGCTTTGTTTAACACTTTGGAGCCGACTGACGTACTGGTACGTTTTTGAGTGGCTTATGAAGGCGACCGATGCTAGAGTCCCAAATAGCTGCGTGCGCAGGCAACAATGGTTCCTACGAAAACAATAGAACCTTCCCTTAAGGATCCGGCTTGGCCAAGGCGTGGCGGTCGAATGGTTAGAGTGCTAGACGGCAAACCGCGTGGCCCGGATTTGCCTCCCTTCCGAGTAAGCCTAGTTTTTAGTTAAGCAAATGTTCCCCTTCCAGGTGTAACTGTTATAAAGGACCTGGGAGTTTGGTTCTCAAGGGATCTTAAAGCATCTACCCATTGTGA
>JAQIUW010000141.1:0-10545 GCA_034697105.1 Lithobius agilis | reverse complement strand
TTTTTTTTTTTTAATTGATTTAAATTTATTTAGGAATGAAGATTTGTAGACTAAAGTGGTATGGCCGAAGGTACCGAAATCGGTTGCATGAAGGAATGTTTGTTGCCAAGATGTTTGTGTTTGTATTGAGATTTGATGTGTATGTGGTACGTTGTTTGTAAAAAAAAATTTTAATCTGATGAAGCAGCAGAGTAATAATAGCTGCGAAATATAATGGATTTTTTTTTTCAGCGTATTTTGGGTTTTTTATTAACTTTATTGGTTAATGCTACGCTTTTGTGTGAGAATTGATTCATCATATGTAACAGACAGTACTATTATTCATGCTCATATTGTTGTAATCGTACATTTTTTGATACTGTTGAAGGGTAAATACAGGAGCGATTTTGGACTATTCCACTGATTTTATGCTATAGAATCCACCTTTGGGAATCCTACACTATCAGTTAATTAAACATATGTATTTCCTATATACCTACTGATCTTAAATTGCAAAGATCACGTAAGATCGATCCCTTGATTTAGCTGATACAATTAAAAGGTAAAAATGATTCATAAAGTTTTTTTTATTAATTTTTGGTGGCCTTAAGTAATCAGAAGTAACTTAGTACTCGTGGAGATTAACAGGCTCAATTTTGAACATTACCAGACTATTTTTTGTACAGAAAGAAGTCTGTTAAGGGAGGGGCAAACGACGGGATATTCTACCTTTCACGTTTCTTGGACACTATTTT
Organism: Lithobius agilis; assembly: GCA_034697105.1. Taxonomy (NCBI): domain Eukaryota; kingdom Metazoa; phylum Arthropoda; class Chilopoda; order Lithobiomorpha; family Lithobiidae; genus Lithobius; species Lithobius agilis. Next base: position 9,811 of record JAQIUW010000141.1, on the reverse strand, counting down.
GCCTGGATAACAGTTTTGAATCTAGATAAGGCTTCTAGATTCCTTTTCTGGCTCTGTGAAATTGTGCCATGAACAGGTTAAAACCATGAAAGATATTACCCCGTAATATGACCAATTGCCACGATGAATCTTGCGTGTCTGTTATGTTAGCAGCAATCTCTTTTAATACTTTTACATAGCACAAAGAAAATCTTGACAATAAAATGTAGATTTAAAAGCTGGCTGGAAACGGGGAGCCAAACCAAAAACCGTTCTAGAACCATTTCACGCTGAGGTAGGAGGAAAGATACTGAGTGAAAATTCAAATTATATGCTAAAGGCTTCATTTTTTTTCCATTTCCTGCCAGCGTTAATGAAACCATTTAAAAAATTTAAGCTACAACAAAACCATCCGTTTACTTAGTTTTATTGACTAGTTTTTATTGCATGTAATCACAAAGGATTACAAAATTTTCATATAATGTCATTTTACTTACAACACATTTGAAAAAATAGGGAACAATTTAAAAAGGAAAAGTGTGAGTGCATAAAAATTATGTCATTGGCAAAATGGTTTAATGTTTCATCATATCGCTCTCATAAGAATACTATTAAAAGTATTCGTGTGAGAAATTAAAATGTTTAACTTCATACGCTGGACAAGATAAGGTGAAATCAGTTACAAAATAAATACTACGTGAATGTGTGATGAAGCTGTACATTGCATACATACTACAACGGCTGTACCGCAAATACATAAAATATTTGTTCCTGCAAGGAATTAAAATAAACATTGAAAACCAAGATTGGAAGCAAGTTAAATAAGTATAAAAGAGGCCAGATACTTAAAAAGGCGCGACGAGTCTTCTGCTGTGTACAGTATCTGGGCTCTTTATTTAATTAAACTATTTTCGACTTCTCAGCATCTGTTCGTTTTGCAACTTATTATGGGATGAAACCATTTTACGCGACGCGTGAGTTTAAAGTCTATTTGCTTTCTGCTTAAATGGTTAGTAAATCCGCTATCAACTGCTAGAGGTTATGCCGCGACAAAGGAGAGTAATTTAGCTAGGTTGTAAAATTAATTATGGTTTAAGACAAACATAAATGAAGTAGTTACAAGGACATGTTATTTACGAAATTAACCAATTGCTTCCACTTTTATGCCTTTTGGAAATAAGGCAGATCTAATTGCAGTAAATTTGTTAAAAGGAAGAGTTAACCCTCCCGACAAAAATCTCTAAGTAGCCAAGTAGGGGTACCTTGCGTTTTATTCTCAAGTACACATTCCTAATTTTCCGATACCTACAGCAGCCACGAACGCAAGAATGAAACTAAAATACAATAAAGCATAATAAAAAACCAAAAAAAGAACACTTGTAATCAATTAAAAGCTTCGTTAAAAGCTTCGCACAAAAGGTCAGACAGGTTGTTAATCGTTTGAATGTCCCGATTGCAAAGAGCAGTGACGTTACATCACGTGACAGGAAAAATTTTACCGTGATGGTCTAACCATAATTTCATTTGGGGAATTCGATAATGTATTAAATTAGCCTCTTTTTATTCACTGTGATGACATTTGATTCAAGTGTAGTTCGTTTAGACTATTTTTCCTCCATGACGATCCTTATTTTAGAAATTCATCTAAAATTAACCAAACTTGAATCATATTTCATCACAGTAAATAAAAATAGGGTAATTTAAGTTCCCCCTGTGAAATGATGGTTATACCATCATGATAAAATGTTCTCAGTTACGTCATACAACGTCACTGCTCTTTCCTATCTAGTCATTCGACGATGAAAGTCTGCCTGACATTCCGTAAGTAGGTGTATTGCAATGGATTACGATCTAACAAAAATTAGTTAAAGCTTCACTTTTATTTATTTATGTCTGTTCAAAGCGGTTGGTAAGTTTAAAGAAATTTGAAATATAGGATTGTTAACTTCTTATTTTTTCTGTGATATGTAAGTTTTAAATACAGCTGTGTAATTTCATATGGCTGCAACTGATACCAGACATTTATATTTCCCCACTAAATACAGTATACCTAAAACAGACAGATAAGTGATTTTTCACTTTGTACTTTTTGTGGGCTGCATTTGTCTGTTTTTAGTTTTGTTTGGAAAGTTTAATGTGACAACCGTTACAACGTTTCAGTGGTAATCTTAGTACAAAAAAAATATGTACAAAAGGCACAAAAAATGAGTGTATCATTCACTTCTCCCGGCCGTTTCTCTCACGGTGTTTGATTCTGGTATGATTAAGTCGACTTTGTCGTGAGCTGAAGTTTCGTCCGCAAATGTCACATGGTCATCCATGTCGCTCTTCTAGAGGCACGTGTGTAATAGCATGATCACGCAAATCGTTCATCCGAGCAAAACATTTTCCACACTACATGCATTTGTATGTTTCCAGATGTACATTGGCATGTTGCTTAATAGTCTGCTTGTTCAAGAAACGCTTGTGGCAAAGGTTGCAGGAAAATGGTAAGGATATTGAAAGTCTAGATCCTCTAAATCTTTCTGTAAAGAAGAAACGAAATTTGTTAGAATCAATTGCTAAATACATTTATAATTTGCACTACACTACTCCAAGCTAGGACTAGTATATTTTTAACAGATACGTTAAGCGAAAAAAGAATTCTTTCCACAAATGATTCTTGCTAAAAATGTAAGAGCATAATTATGTAGTTACGGATTATCTAACGTTTACTTGTTTTACGCGGTGTCGCGAAAATTAAGAAAACTGCGTGAAAATGTCCTACAAAGACATATTTACATCTGCATTTACATCTTGTACTATAAATCAAAATCTGTTTTTATAGTAAACAATAAAAAAAACTACCACCCCAAAGCAACAAAAAAAAGTTTTCACTTTTCAAAGCTCATAGCTCAGCTCCGTACAACTTTGGTACAGACCATTTGGTTAGGTAATACTACATTTGCAATTGTCTGAAACGTGCGATTGGGCCTAAGAGATCATTATCCAAGTGACAACGACCGCCCAAGCATCTATTACACTGGGCACACGATAAACGTTTAGCGCGAATATTACGGTGAACTTGAAAATCAAAAATCTAGTCCCAAACTGTTGAAGGCAGACTTCGCACTCCACGTGCCTGCATTATCATTATCATATCATTAAATATTACATTATCATGTTACCCAAGACCTAGTTATCAATTTATTCTTTAATTTAAAAACAAAGGAATACCCTGTTGGTTCAAATGCCATTACAATGATGTACACATTAAACATGTACTGTTTATTTGATCTCCAGACAGTGTCGTAAAATATAATCAGTACCACAAAATCACTGCAGGAAAATAAAGAAATACAAAAATTCCTTTAACATAACGTTAATATAATGTGGTGGTATGAGAGTAAATAGATGATATTCATTTATTTATGCTACCACTCACTGAATCTAAGTCACTCATCTGTGTGCACTGTTATCACCGTGTATCAACACAAAACAATTAACCCTTTGTTGCATGGACATCTAAATCGAAATTTAAGCCCCCAAAAAAGCAAAGTCCGAGATGGGTATACGAGCTAGACGAGGGAGGGTTTCCTGGAAATCCTCGCGATCGAGCCGCGGCAGTTTAACGGATAAGTCCTCGGATCGGAAAGCAGCAGGACGCACGATCGAATCCCGTCACGGACGACAAACAGTATGCACTTAAAAAAAATTAAAAACACGCTTTTACCCTGCCTTGGATATCGAAACTGGACACCATGCAATAAAGGGTTAATGTATCACAAAATATGTTCAGCAGTTCCTGAACCTCATCGACATTCATTTTACATGTTCAAGACAGCAGACGTATATCATAAGGTGTGACATGCACAGTCATAATTCTAAGTAAAAGGTGGGAATATTGAAATCATCCATTTGAGAATAATGATGTACAAGAAATATGCGCAGGACAATATATAATAAATTAAACGTAAGCAACAAAAATACACAAGAACTTGGTAAATTATTAGATCATCCGACGTCGTTCAACTGGATTTTGCATGTATTTCGTGACTACTAGAGGGGGGGGGGGCTAATTAATCATTGCCCTGAGAAAGCGAACTGAGTTGTATATTTCCCTTGATGACAAAATATAATAGTAAGCTAGGTTCTATGCATTTGCAGCTTACATATAATTTATTAAATATTTGAGTTCTAGTTACCCGGCGAAGATGTACTGAAATAAAGTAAAAATGTAAACAGTACTACGTTTAGAAGATATTTATTGTTCCATTTGTCTGTATATAAAAATAGTATCACCGTGCTTCCTGGCACATCGGTATGTGACTTAACATCGCCGAAGCCGATCCAATGCAACAACACATTTCTTTAAAATAAAAAATAAGAAATCAGTAGCGATATTCGAATGCTGGGCGATAACAATAAAGGCGTCCAAAGGCGTTACTGACAATAGCAAACTAATGAAATATATTAATTGTAATTATATCAAGTTCAATGTTGAAATCCCGCCTTTAGTTTTACTAGCTATCATAAGACACACCCTCCTGAATAACATAAAACTCAACTGTTAGAGAATATTATCTCCAAGTTCGAATTAAACAAACAGTAAACTTGATTATATTTAAGGCAAAATAAAACCTTCAGAAGTAGAAATAATCACATACGGAACAAGTATACGGGAAGTAAACAAGATTATACTTTGTGCAAACAAAACATTTGGAACTATTTATAAATAATAACTTACTACTATTAGAGATTATTATCTCTAAGTAACAAGTATATAAACAGTGAACATGATTATACTGCATTAAAAAGAAAACATTCAGAACTAGAAATAATAAGTACTGTCACAGATTATTATGTCTAAGTAAGAAGTGTTTGAGATTATTATCTCTAAGCAACAAATATAACGAGAATAAACTTGATTATAACGTGCGCAAAACAAAACATTCAGAAGTAGAAATAATCCTGCTTGTGACTTCATTGTATTACAGTGGTTTATGGAATTTAAGTAAAACGATCTACTTCAAAGGTGTTTGTTTCATCACACATGATCAATAAGGGGGTGCTTTCTCTTGTTGTGCTCTAACAAACTTGGACGAGAGCCAAATTTTCGCCCACAAATCTGACATGGCCACACTGGTCGTTCTTCTACTGGCACATGGTTTAAGTTGTGTTTCTCGAGATGGTTACGACAAGGAAAACACCGACCACATGTGAAGCACTTGAAACGTTCAAGATGTACGTTTTTATGAACACGCAAAGTTGCAGCTTTAAAGAACCGTTGGTGGCAAACGTTGCAACGGAATGGACCTTCATTATTTTGTCTTGCTCCTGTGCGTGTTCCTAGGATGATAGAACAATATTGTTATATTAGTAACTACATCAAACACTCGTGTGCACATTAACCAACACCTAAAAAATTTCTGGAATACTAGTAGGGCCTACAGCCGAAAAAGCTGCAATCTCGTTGGCAAGAAATTAATATCCAAAGATTTCCTCAATTTTTTTTTCATGTTTCGTGCATACAACGGCTGACTGTTAATGTTAAAGTACATTGTTCTCAGGCTTAAGTGGCAGACACAGAGGTACGAAAGTTTCCTGGGAAAAGATTAACTGATTAACACACGTCTCAACAAAAGAAAATCCAGTATCCATGTCTTTGAAGCGGAAAACAATTCAGCTGTCTTCCAATTCAATTGTAATACAGCTGCTATAGTGCTTATTACTATAGTGCTTATGAAGGCATTCGATGCATCATACTTTTAATTTAATCCGTGTTGGAAGACAGGCTTACTTAAATAAATAAAAAATGATAGCACATGGTGACAAAAGTCTTGTGGAAACTTAAACCAGGAATACCAAGCACCTGTTGGAACGTATTGTATTAAGTAACGGAACGCAGACAGAGTGAACAATTAATCTCCCAATATTACAAATCAGAAAATAAACTTGTAATCATTATCATTACTTAGCAGGTTCATTTCAGGTCAGCTGTATTACAATTGAATTGGAAGAGAGCTGAATTGTTTTCCTCTTCGAAGACATGGATACTGGATTTTCTCTTGTCGAGAAACGTGTGTTTAGGATCTGCGAGAATTATCGAAACCACAACAACCTGTGTAGCTTGTATCGTATAGAACACACTTTACACGTTATACGTGAACATTACGATAAAATTAGTAATTAATTTAGTCCTAAATAGTTGAAGGCAGATTTCACACCACACGGGCACTTCCGCGCGTAGTCTTTAGTTGCTGAAGACATCTCAACATGAGTAACGGATACACATTTGGATTGAATTTACACAGATGGGAACTTGCAGGTTTGGGCTACTGCGTGTGTATTTTACGAAATATATTCAGTTATAACGAGTTAACAAAATTTTATTGAAGATTTGAGAAAGGCCTTTTTGACCACAAATAAAACATAAAATCAGCAGATTAGTCCTAAAACGGGTTAAATAACTAAGCACTATAGCAGTGATGCACACTAAATAAAAATTGGGTCTCTCCAACATTAAGTCGGAAACAAGGTCATATCTATACATTCTTGAAACATATCTCCTGCTCATGCCGCAATCTGAGAATGCTGTATGGCAATGGATGCTGCAAGCACGGGAGAATTTTAACTAATTTTGTGCACCCAGTAATAAGCGCTTATCAAGTCCTTTAAAGTTATGTGTTTTTATTAGAGTCACTCGACAAATGATCCCAAATTTGTTATTTTGGACGCAAGTAATAAAGTTTCCTTTTTAATAATTTTAATGCCAATGCAACTAATTTCATATTTTATCATATAAATTTATATTTTTTATATTTATTCCATTCGTTCAAGGAGCATCCAACGCAATATTTCGGTCAAGATGAGACACTATGTATTAACATATCAGAAAAAGAAAACTATGTAACAATAACTATTAAATTTGTGTATTACACAGATAAATATATACATATACATTCCCTTTGTTTTGGACGGATGAAAACAAAGGACTTGTGTAGAAGAAGTATACTGCTCACTAGAACATAGGTGGAATTAATATGAGGTTTTCAAATCGGATGTTAAAGGAAAAACCGATTGTTGGGTTTGAATAATCTTATTCTGGTTACTGATCAAAGAGAGCAAGTGAACTATGGAATTATGCAGCCTTTGCCATTCACGCTCCAACAAATAAAATTTAAGTGGAATCACCATACGACAAAATATAAAGTAGGTAAGATCACAGTGTCTAATTACAAATCGTAGTAACAAAAATTAAGTCCCTAGTGCAAAAAAGTAGCAAAAGGAACCTTACATTAAAATCGGAAAAGAGCTGTTCGAATGATTTTTCCCCTTGTAAATCAAGCAATTTTTCTAAATACATTTATTTACCACACAACAGCAATACAAATAAGCCAACGAAACTATTGCATTCTAAGAAATGGTAACGAATTTGTTAGTCTAATGGAATTAATTATCTAATTTATCTAATGGAATTAGTTATCTAATTTATCTAATGGAATTATTAATCTAATTTATCTAATGGAATTATTAATCTAATTTATCTAATGGAATTAATTATTTATCAGGAACATATCAAGGTAAAATTAGAAAGTGCGTGTATATGTTAAAAATCTAAAAATCTAACGCCCCGAAAATATCTGCCTACTTGTAAATGAAACAGTGCTGTTTACATATTAGTGCTAGATTTTTAATGTATACCAGCTCCATAGTTACCTCCTTTCTCCGTTCGTTGTCAAGTGTTTGTGTTTGTGCATGCTGAAGATGGGACCAAGCAGTTAACATCCCGAAACGTGCTATCTGCCTACTTTTAAATGAAACAGTGCTGTTTGCCATATTAGTGCTTTTAGATTTTTAACGTATACCAGCTCCATTGCCTCCATAGTTACCTCCTTTCTCCGTTCGTCGTCCAAGTGTTTGTGTTTGTGCTGAAGATGGGACCAAGCAGAAACGTGCTATCTGCCTACTTTTAAATGAAACATCGCTGTTTTACATATTAGTGTTTTTAGATTTTTATCAGGAACATAACACGGAATACCGAAGTGTGGGTGAAGTTTTTATCAGATTGTTTTCTAAAGAAATATACTAAAACACCGAAAGGCAAACAGTGTCGACGCAGAATGCTTTTCTTCTAGTACATTTCCACTGTTTTGCAGAACACACCTTCCCGTAATTCAGGATTGCTGTACCTATGAAATTTGTTTTGATGTCACAACCAATTCTATCAGTGGGAGGCAGCTGAAAAAGACCGGGTACAAGACTTGAATCAAGTTCTACTCGCGTCAATCACCGCAGGTTTGTGCCTCTAACCCTATCGCCGTCTCTCCACTCGTGGGATTGTAGTGAAGAGACAACCGTGGGTTTCTAAAGAGAAACCTATGGTGGATGAAGTGAGTTTGGTTCGGATGTTTGGTTCGGATGTGGTTTGGTGGATGAAGTGAGCTTGGTTCGAGTCTGTTCCCGGTTTGGGTGAAGCTTAATTGTCTAAAGTGAAGGGTGTTGCAAGCATGTACAGCTGTGGATTGTGGTAATCCATTCCTTACAGTGAGTTAGCACAATTTTTACTTCTACGAATACTTACATGAAACTACCAAATGCATTACATTTTGTTACTGTTTCACTTTTGAAATCCTCTTCTCTTTGGTTGGAAAGAAGTGTGACTCCTACGTCGACCAGATTTCCGTACATAACAATGAATTTAGCCAATCATTATTCCCGCGTTTTCTTCATTGATGGGAGATGACGACGAGCAACTTCTCTGTCCTATCCGTGAATTACAATTTAATGTCGATGCACAAAAGAGTTAAGTCAAGATACAGTTGTTATATTGTAACAGGGATCATCTCAAGTCACGATTCCAGCGATGATTTCAAGATAGCTGTGTAATGTGATCTGTGGCATAACGCAAGGTGCGTGACCGGGAAAACATTTAATGCCCATTTTACAAGACATGAGCTTCGGCCATTGGCGGCATCATGGGCGGCTCATACTTCGATACCACTATGATGGTCCCCAAACCATCCTCAGAAAATGGCCAACACCAATTGCATTTCCTGGATTTATTTCCATGAGCATCAATAAAACATGTCCGTTCTGGTCACGGTCCACACAGATCGGGCTCTAATTACCATTGTTGTGCATTTATTCTCAAGTATTTCCCCACTTTTCTCAACCAGCCTATGACACAGCCCTGCTTTTGAAATTTCCATAGCTAGCTAACGCTAAGCAGCTTTTGCCAACTGTATATGCGGCCGTCTCCCATTGCAACCACTAAATAGCACCCCAACCGGTCTTCCTTTTGTTGTACATACCACTGTGGTATATTTTTTGCATACATAGAACATTAGACATGGTGCCTCTTTGACAATGTAAATGGGAGCACTTATCCCATTGTTGGTCAGAGCTGTTATCAAATTGGAATTAATACCGTGCTCAAAACTCTGGAATCTTCCTGTCATGTCTATATTCTTCCTATCGCTTCCAATTCTTCTGTGTCTAGGTCGCAAGGAACATGGAAAAGACCTAACACCTTTTTAAAGATGTGGCTACCATTAAAAGCTTAATGTTCGTTAATAGTTTCTTTTAAAGTATACCAGAATTTTATAATCCTTAAAAATTTGTAAAATAACAAAAATGTTTATGGAATTGAAATTATTAGGTGGGGAAATTTTTATTAGATATGAAGCAAATTTTTTTCCAAATCCGACCCTGCTTATTTAAAACGTTGTTTTGTTATTAACCTAACGCCTTTTAACCCTTAGACATACCATTTTTTTCAGTGGTGGAAGAAACGACGAAAAAAGGCATTTTTTTTTTTTTTTCTTAGAGTACATATGGTTGTTTGACCGCG
>JAQIUW010000140.1:0-10654 GCA_034697105.1 Lithobius agilis | reverse complement strand
GATCCAGAACGTGTTGCCGTGTTGTGGCGTGTTTAGCTGTGGCGTACGTTAGGTTTCCTTTTTGTATGGCCTTTTTACGTTCGTTTTTTCGTTCACTTAGGGGTCGGCTTGTTTGCCCAACATATATTTCGTGGCAGTTTGTACATGGTATACTATATACCACCTCTTTTGCGCTGTCGGAGAAATGAGACGTCCCCTCTCCCCCTGGCTGGGGAGTTTGGTTGTGATTGCTAATCGCTGACTGAATGCTATTCTTACATTGTGCGCACCTGCTGCGCACGAAAATTTGGAGGTGTTAAAATAAATGAATTTTGCAAGGTAACTCATCGGCGGACGAGTTTGCTTCTTACTTATCCACTGCCCTTGTTCGTTGTCTTGTATTTTCTAGCCAAAGGGTTATCAACAATTAGATTAAAATTGTAAACTGAAGGTGGAAAGGAACTTCCAATATTATTAATTAGTATAAATATTTACCTGAACGTATTTATTATAAATATTCGATGTCTTGAAGTTTTGTATTGATTGTTTTTGTTTCAACTTCTTCTTTTACTTAAAGCTGATTTCTCAATGAAGCCATCTCAAATGTCTCGCAAGCAGCTGATGTGCGAATTGAATCAGAGAAACATTAAGTTTAACGTGAGAGATGGGACTGACTATTTTCGTAGGAAATTGGAACGCGCCATGGTTGCCTCTACTTCTAATGTAAAAGGCTCTCTACACAGTATAGAACACCCAGCAAACTCAAGTCAGACTGCAGGAAATGACTCACTGAACTCTGACCACAAATTAGATTTAGATTTTCAACAGTTTCAAGACGAACAGAAATCTCTCATAACCTTTCTGGTCGAGGAGGCTACAAATCAAATGAGAACGAAATATGAAAACTTTGTGACAACTTTATTAGATGATGTTCGTTGTGAGAATTCTGCTACCACACTGCCATTATCAGGGCAACAAAGGCCAATCAAAAGGAACATCACACTGTCTGAACAAGGTATACAAACGGTTGTTCCATTTTATAAATTTTGGAAAGAAGGACTCATGCTATAAAGGTCCTACCTATTGTATGATGTGTTGTTGGATTTTTATGAAATTTAAAAGGTAAAATTCTATTGACTAATATAATTTGTGTGGTATTAACTCGATACCACGTGTACGGCATAAAGTCAATGGAAATTATTTAACACTTGGTATGATTTTAAATAGCATGTAGCCTATGTCTAGTTTTTGAACCAGTGTGTTATATGAACTAGAATTTTAAGCAGTAAGCTATGAATTACTCATAGAAGAGAAAAGCAGTATGTAGTATCTAAGGACATGCTGATTACAGGATTAGTATGGTTTTTAACGGGGGGGGGGGGATAACCCTTTAAGCGCCAAAGGCAGCACCAGGCCGACAACAAAGGGAACTGCACGCCAGGAATGCCAGAGTTCCAAAAAGCTGCGTGCGCAGCCAACAATGGGTCCTCTGCCAATCCGGCTTGGCCAAGGCGTAATGGCCGAACGGTTAGGGTGGTGGACGGCAAACAAGTTGGCCCAGGTTCGCGTCCCGTCCGTGTAAGCCTCTTTTTGTTGGAGATAGTCCTAAATTGGAAAAACCCCTGGTGCTTTAAGGGTTAACCAGGTTTTTACTGCCCTGATTTTCTAATTAAAAGTTTCAGTTTTCTAATTAAGAGTTTGAAACTACATAATTGGTTAGAGAAAATATTGTAACAAACAGAAAAATTCTAACAATACAACCTAAAGTTAACATAAATAATAAATAGGTTTCAGGCATAAGAAATTTAGAAACATCTAGGAAGACAAGCATAAAAGTAAGAAAATCTGGTGCAACTGAATGTTTTCCTTTTCAAACTTTGCCCAATATACAAAACTTAAAATTCACCACAGGACCTGCACCTATTCCCGAATCTTCCCTCTTCTACTTCCCCCATCAAATCTTCCCTCTTGTCCTTCCCCCATCAAATCCTCATTTTCGAAATTTGTACCTAATTTGGGATTGTCCCCCGTACTAGACTGGGTACACGAAATTGCCCAGAATCGTTCCCTTGCAATTGGTCGGGGACATCCTTACCTAATCTAGTAGACCTAATCTTGCTCTAGATTAGGTCTACATTTCTGTTGTTCTAAAATATCAGACAAATCCTCTCTAAGCTAAATACGAAATAGAAAAGATCGGAAAGAATTGTTTGGTTATGCATTCTGCTTTTTTCGTGCATCATACCGGTCAGAACATAATCCTTATCTGGACGATGTTGAGTCAATGATTACTTCATCGAATCTGCTAACATTCTATGTTTTAACGACATCTATGAAGACAAGTTCATAAAACTCGGCTATAAGTCACTAATCCTAGATACAAGGTTCCTTGTGTTGGACACGATTTAAGTATAAACAAAATGTGACAACATATGTAAAAGGTATCTCAAAAATAAAACGTATGTGTTGGATGGTTTCACGGAAACAACACAACGTCATTTCGTCTTTTACGGTAAACAACAAACCAGCAGCATAAAAGTAAATTGAATCTTAAAGGCAGATTTTTTTAGCGAGTTAGTTTTTTTTTTAATAAACGAAGCTAGCCAGGTAAAAATTGATAATGTTGAACAAATAGAAACAAGAAACATGTACGGTGTAATAGTGACGTCAGCGTAAATTTAACTGTTTATCATGATTGCATTAATATAAACTGATTTCAAAAGTACTTAATTTTGCAACATAAGGTAAATAATATGGTTTTAAAAATGTTTTAAATTTTCTTAATGCAGCACTAATGTCAATTCAAATTCAATAATTTTCGTGAATTTTCGCGTTTTCCAAATTCATAACTTCAGTTGCGCATAAATGCACAGCAGTTAACTATAACTACCGAGGTATAAACATGTTTTCGCACTTCTGGTAAAACTTTAATGAAATGTACGTTCTCCACTTTGCCTCCTTCAATTATTAAATAGTTTCTGTTTATGAAACGGCTGAAAATGGTTCAGAAAACTTTTAAAGTTTCCTATCACTTTACGTAAGTTTATGTATGTAGAGAATAAGAACCGTCTTTGGCAGGTTCTAGCGTTTCCGCGCTTTGTTAATAATCTGGGTGAAACATGTTACGACGAAAACTAACTCAAGTTAATCGAGATCGCAGTCAAGTTAATTAGCTTAAGTTAATCGAGATATGAGTCAAGTTCATTAGCTCAAGTTAATCAACTAATCGGATATGTGTGTCAGAGGAAAAATGAAGAAGAATGTTTGTTCTTAAATGTTCATAAATTTACGCTTTGATTGAAAGTTACGAAGGGATTTAGCCTAGAAACCGTCAATTGTAACGTGCTCTAGGTAAGTCGACAATCAGGGGTGATAGTAGTACACAAAGGTGAAGTGATACCAGATCAGTGAGAAAGACAAGTTCCTAGAACTTACTTGCCACGACAGTGTACGTCATTGGTTAAGTAAATATACTTACCCTTGTTTTCATGGTCACTTCCTTTTATATTTAAACGCATTAGGTTCATTACTTACGCATGGGTGGTGTTGAAACGGCTTCAAGGCATGATGTCATTTGCGTACTAAGTCGTTGGAAACAACATTACAGCCAAACATGACGAAATATTTTTATGTTTTAGATACCAGAGCACAATCCAGTGGTTGCCAGTCGGACGACAGAATAAACCAAGAGAATGCAAGTACCGTCGACAGTAAGAATTTATGTCTTACTCGTGAAATTGTTTAGTAATTTACGTTACTAAATTGTGTAATTTTTGAAAGAGCCAATCTCCTTTAATGCTCTTCTGTAGCAGACTTAAAACCAATACATAAGCAGCTGTTGATGTAGTGATATACGAACACTAAAAATTTCTATGATTTGGTAATTATTATAGAATAGTGTGAAAGTAAACGCGTTTAAGGGTTTCGTCGTCGCATACAACAAAATTACTGAACTCATGTCTGTTTTTGACGAATCGTCTTTAAGTATGTGATAGTTTCGATTCGATTTTAAACTAATATCTAGCAATGGGTGCTATGGAGTAATGATCAAACAAGTTCTAACTAAAAAAAAAGTAGCTATATAAGATAATTATACGTCTTGAATCAAATTCTTTGGAATATGTGCTTTATTCAGAAATGGCATTGACTCTGTCACTACGCTAGCTTTTTCTCTTAGGCTAGTATGGATTGCATAGGAGCTTTCATTTTAGTTGTTGGAGCGGCCAACAGTCCTGAGGCAGACTATTCCACATTTGCCCCACACGAAGTAGGAAATAACAGTATCTGCTATTACAGTTTTCTTTTTACCAGTCGTACCGCCGTTGTGTCTTAACCTGTGTCCAGAAGTTTAGGCAGTGCAGTAGTTGAAATACTGCAGACCTGTTGGGCAGAAAGCCTAATTGTTTTTTGAAGCAGCAGTACATTATTGGTGGAATTCCGTCCTATTGTTAACTATAAAAGCAAGATCGCTAACAGTGTCTTTAGCGAACATATTGTGGCCATAAAGAATGTAAGCAAGTTTTGGATTATTACAGCAGCATGCAAGATAGCAATTTATAAACTTTAAAGGACAGCAAATTGTCCGACGCCCAGTAAGAAATACGTTCAGGTCATATTGAAGAGCTAATAATATAGTAGAGTTTATGTTGTCAGCAAATTACAAGCAACTGCTATGTTGGACACACTTGGACGATCGTTCACGAAAATATTAAAAAGTATAGGACCCAGGACGTAACCCTGTGGAACACCAGATGGTGAAAAGCACCAATTGGGAAAAAAAACCAGCTAACAGAAATATGAAAACAACGATTGGAAAGGTAAATGTGAATAAGAAAGCCTGGAAGTTTTAACGAAGCAACTTTACAAGTTATCTTTTTATGATTGACGGAGTCGAATGCTTTCGTAAAGTTAAGACAGTTCACATCACACTGTAAAATTTACTTCTAATGTCAGTAACATCAATTGTTAAATCAGCTAACGTCTTACCTACAGCAATGTTTAATAAGCATCGTACCCAGCATCTGACAATGCCAAAGAAGCCAGTCATTATTACTACGATGCATATGTAACTGTTTCAATGTTATGTATTTGCTCGGTAATTGCTTATTTCCGTACTATATGGTTCCCAAATTTTGCACAGTAGCTTGATAAAAGTCACAGAAATCACATATGAACAGAAATTATTATAGATCAGCAAGCATTTATTTACCAAAACAACAAAATTAAGTATAAGATTACTTACTTTATTCTTGATTGTTATGATTGTTATGATTGTTGCGGAAAGTGGCTTAACACAATGCGACAGACATGTCGCAATTAAACTATGCAGTCACTCGGTAAAATTCTTTGCTGTTTGTTTCATACACTGTACTCCAAATTTTCAATCCCCTCTCGGTTCATGCTCAATGAAAATTTAAGACACAGTACCTGCATGAGTTTGCAAGGTCAAACTTTTTCCACAAATTCAAACACCAAACGATCGACCTGTCCATGAAAAACGGAAGAGGTAAATAGAGTGATGAAATAAATCCACTCTCTTTACCTCATTTGTGTTTCATAACATGGCGATAGGTGTGTGTTGAATTTTTGGGGAAAAAACGTTGAACTTGCTAACTCACGCAGGTATTATATTGTATCGTCTATTTTCCGTGAGCGTGAACCGTGAGGGGCTTGAAAATTTTGAAATACAGTGCATGAAACAAATAGCATGGCTCTCACTGGGCGAGTGAGTGCGTAGTTTAATTGGTTCTCAACCTTGCAAACATCAGGTGAAATAGATATGTCGCATTCCAATGATGTCCAAAATTTGGGTATTTATATTTACAATGCAAATTAGTATTTTTTTTTTCACTTTTACAGATTATTCGAAATTCCCGCCATTGAAAAGAAAACGTTCATATGATGGCAGCATTTCAGAAGTAAGTGTGCAAAACCCAGTTTCTGAACAAAGTGCTGAACTTTCTTTTACTATGCGGCTAATAGAAAGAAATATAAGAAAAATGCCGGTGGAAAGTTGGCCGGATCTTCAAACAAAACTACTGGATTTGGTGTATCAAGAGAAAAATAAGTTATAGAGACCTAGCAACCAGGTCTCTATATATTGGAACTGTATAAGCGTGCCATTAGAAACTAACAGAAGGGTATATCTGGTGTATTAGTTCGCTTAATTATTAAGGATTATGTATTGATTACTAAGAAGAAAGAATGCCAATTGTAGTATTCCATCATGCTTGTTGTATTTTACTTGTTGTAAATGAGATGAAAATTTATAATAAAACGCAAACGTTTACGTTTTTGTTACTTGCGGATCTCTTCAATGTATTTCGAACAAAACCTGTACTGTTGCTTCTAAACTAAAGCGACAAAAAAATGTACACACGAAAGTAAAATGAAAAGCAAGAAAACCAATTTGAAAGAAAACTAAAACAAATTAATATGAAAAGCAAGAAAACCAACTTGAAAGAAAACGAAACCAATGTAAATGCAAGGAAAATTAATTTGAAAGAAAACGAAACCAACGTAAAATGCAAGGAAAACCAATTTGAAAGAAAACGAAACCAAAATAATAGGCAATGAAAACCTATTTAAAAGAAAAACGAAATCAAAGTAAAAGGTAAGGAAAACCAATTTGAAAGAAAACTAAACCAAAGTACAAGATATGAAAAACCAGTTTGAAATAAAACGAAACCAAACTAAAACGCAAGGAAACCCAATTTGAAAGAAAACGAAACCAAAGTAAAGGTATGTAAAACCAATTTGAAAGAAAACTAAACCAAATTAAAAGGCAAGGAAACCCAATATAAAATAGTACGTAGTTTACGTTTTCAATTTGAAGCTAATCAGTGATTTGGAAGCCGATGTACGTTTGTAAATTATACCCACCGAATATTTTAATTTACTAATATAAAAAGGAATAATTTCCAACTATTAGATTATTGTCACTAGGTCAGAGGACAATACATCAACTAGTCAAGGAGCCTGCTACGCTGAGAAACTGACGTATAAGTTGCTCTTACTTCAACACTTTCGTCGTTAGGCGCCACTACATGCGTCACCTTTATTTGCATATTTATTTGGCAAGGCACAAAATTCATAAACCTATTGATTCTTGTATTCCATTTAGACTTATATTAACACGTTGAACTTATGAATTATGTTAATAAGGAAATAGGTTAATGATAAATAAAATATTTACAAGACAAAAAGACAAAAAAATATTTTAATTTCATAATCAATGTACAAGAAACGCAAAATATTTGTCAGGTAAAACCAATATAAATATAAACGTATACATATTAAGTTTTTATGGTAAATATAGTCAGGCCTGCACAACTAAACCGTTAAAACCATTATTGAAAAACTCAATCATTTTACTATTTTACATGGCTTGCGATAGCAATTGTTCAAAAGTTCTACGACACTTGTACATAGAAGTGCTCAGAGGGCAATTACGTTCAATTCCTCATATTAACGTTTGTAAAACAAATCAATAGCCTTGCGTTATTAAGCATGGAATACTATTAAAAAATGTATGAACTGACAGATTTACAATTAGGATTGTGCTTTCTTTAGAAAAATAAAATTCAATGTGTCGGATTCCAACTTCATTCAAATCTCCATGGTAATTGCACGGAAATTTTAATTCTACTCTAAGGCGTGTTAATGGTAGAGGATAATTATAAGAAGAGCGTATAATGTCGTTCTGCGGACAAAAGGTGGAACTGTCTGCTATTGCTTTTTACAGTCGAAGTCTGTCATTCGAAGGACACTACACCTTCCACCTTCACCTTTTCAGTTTTTTTTTTAAACATAAAATTTCAAGAGGTGAAAACACACAGTGTTTTTCAAACTTCGGACCCTATCGCAGATGTACTCATCTCCCAAATACTCAAAACGTAAAGTTGTAAGCAAAAAAAAATTTTTCAAATTTTAGTCTAAATTTATGGATTAACCCCAGACAACACGCACGTTCATCGACGCGTCTCAGCAATACCTACCGAAAATGTAATCACACAACACACAATTTTTTTCCATTTTAAAACAAAAAAAGTATTTAAAAAAATGACATTTTGGGTTCAGTTATTTCATCCTGTCCCCAAACATCCAGGATGAAATACGAGGACTGATTAAAGATTCTGGGTTTTACATCTATGTCTTCCCGCTTTGACCGAGGTGACCTTCTCCAGTCTTTCAAAATTGTGCGAGGCCTGGATAACATTCCTGCAGAAGACTTTTTCCACACGGCTACTTTCCACTCCACTCGCGGACACCCTTACAAACTAAAACCACAGAATTTCCATCTAAACATCAGAAAAGGTCACTTTTCGCAGCGTGTTATTCTTCCGTGGAACAATCTTCCCAACCATATTGTTAGTTCTTCTTCAGCCGCATCATGGAAATCTTCGTATATAACCGTCACTCCCAGAAACCATAACTCCACCATTAAGTTAAGTTAAGTTAGTATGGCTACATTCCACTCCACTCTCGGACACCCTTGACCTTTGCCGTCATTAATTAAGTTAAGTTAGTATGGCAGGTACCCCAACGGTTTGACGTACAGACCCCAAAATATAACCAGTTATTCAGTTTGTCCATAGCTATTAGTAACCAACAGGATTTTTCAAATTGGAGCTAATTTACTCGAGTTACAGCGCTCACAAACAGAAATCCAGACATCCGGACAGAATGGAATTTCCCCCCGCTTTTTTGGACTCTATGTGGTCTAAAACGTCAAGAAAAGTTATGTATGAGGTTTTTAATTTTAATTTTCTTTTTTGTGATTTTAAGACTTCGGTGGCCCACCAAGGGGCGGGTCCGAAGTAATTTAAGTTCGTTGTGTGCGTGCAGTGCTAGATTGGCTTCCAATTAAAACACTCCATCCTAATCGCTATGCGATGACAAGTTTCAGCATTAATGCTAAAGAAGGCAAATGCTTGAAACGGTACGAATCGTGCTTCATTAACTGTGTACGAACTATGTAGGGAAGTGTATCCAATAACAGTAAAAACTGTTTACTTTCGTGTTGTATTTTTTTCTCTCTCATCTTCTTTCATAATTTTCTCTGATTTCTTAACAGATTATTTTTAGAAAAGTTTTTCTTTGTTGTAGGGTGACCTATAGGTATTACCATTGGCAATTTTGACTGAAGACAGTTGTATCGCATAACACATATTACCATTATGAGCTTTTCATCCGAATTAAATTAGGTTCTTATCTTTTGGGTCCTGTGCATTGAATAATTGACGTAGTTTGCTTGCTATCGTATTTGTTACAAAATCACTTCGCTAAGAACGTTGTGATGGTGAAAAAAAAACACGAAATAGGAATGAAAATAATCTGATTCTGAAAATTACTTACGTGACTGAAAGAACCTTTCTTTTATGGTTGAAGGGCTAGGTCAGTTCAGTCAGTATTCGATTGCTAGGCTATTCGAAAAACAATTCAGCCTACGTAAAAACTTCTTCGTCATCAGAAATTTTCTTCCCACAGATATTGCAAGATTTCCCTATTTTCTTTTACCAATATTGAAATTAGTTGTCTCAGTCGCACCAATGGTGGCCTGGACTTAACCCTATACCGATATCGTTGCCATACCCTGGCTACGTCTGCTCGTCCAGCCAAAAACAGAGTCCTAATGTCAGCGCAAGCTTTGTATGGGGCTCCTAGGGGACCCAATCAAAGCATCCTCCCACAGCCCAGTGGATAGCGTCGTGGACTGCAAACCAGCTGAACTGCCGGATCGAAACCGGCGACCGGGGGAGGGGGAACTGTAAAAAAAAAGGAAGAACACTACCTCTACCGTTAAAGGGTTAATAAAATAGCACATGTTTAATAAAATTCCTCTTGTGTGTATCTTACGGGATTGTAATGTCTTTAAAAAGTCCCGGACTACAATGATCATAATTATTAGCCTACTAGCTGTATTACCAGGTGCTTCCCGGGCAAAAGAGGAATGTTTAATGTCCTTTCGAAAAATCTATACATATTCCTACCTCCATACCTATCTGACTACCTATCTATCTGTCTATCTATCGGTCTATCTGTCTGTCTTGCCTTACTCAGTAGAAGAGGTGTTAAAATCTAGAATCAAATGTGCGTTGCTTTGTTTTTTCGGAAGAAAGTTTGAAAGATTTCTGAAAAATAAGAAAAGTTTGAAAAGAATTTGAAAATTTACGATTTAAAAAAAAAAAGTGTAACGCAGATTATTATTTTTAACCCCTTTAGATAATTTTATTGGTGCAGGTCCTCGAAGCGGGCGCCAAATGGGAATTTTTGGAAAAATGTTGAAATTGTAAACTTTTGAAAAAAAAAATCGTTTTGAACAGACTATTTTGAATTTTGCACACGCTCCGTCAAAATTTATGGTCGCAGGTGCGACGGGGCAGTCCCAAATCAGAATAAAACAAACAAACTTGTTCCCAATTATACATTTATTTGCCCATTAGTGCCAATTAACTTAAAAACGCTTAATAGTAGGCTATATTTAAAATGTTTTCAGTGTTTTAATAAATGGCTTTGTGTCAGGTTGTCATGGGAAAATCTAGAGCTCCGCTGTATTGATCAAGCCGTACTTTAGTTTCATTTTCCGTCATCAGAGTACTGAGCGTTCGCGTTTCAAGGTCATGGATGTTTTAGTTGGGGAGTCAAGACGACTAGACTACAACAAACCAATACT
>JAQIUW010000139.1:0-10678 GCA_034697105.1 Lithobius agilis | reverse complement strand
AAGTATTCAACTTTGATGTTTTGACTTCCTTCCTAAGAAAAAAAAACATTGTTGGACACATTTGTTGAAATAGATTTCTTACTTTAACTTTAAACCTGTTTATCTAAAAACAAGCTTGCTGTCGCTTAGTTGACTATGAAATGATGGTATCCATTTGTATTTTGATTAGTTCACGAAGTTAGAAAGACCAAATTTTAGACAGGCTGTTGGGTTAAATTGCTTGACGTCTGCAGTAGATCGTTAAGAATGTACTAGATCGAGTTTAGTAGATGTGATGGACAGGGACTAGCTCATGTGGATCACCTGAATTACTCTAATCACTGGAGCAAGTGAAACTCCTAACGGTAGATTGGGTCAAGAGCAACAATATGGTTTTAGGGGTGCTTTTGGGTCGTTTGCGGCTTGTAGATGTCTGGTTAAGTAGCCCAACGACGCTAAGCATCGATATTTATTGACATAATGGAGTGTTAGGTTACCAAATAGAACGCAAAATAAAGGCGCATAAAGTGTTTTCAACAGACATTACTATTAAAGTAGAATTATTGTAGCCATTAACCAGTACTACAGTTTTATTTCGGAAGCTTTTCAGTGGTTTCACCCACCTTCTTCAGCCTGCTGCTCCTTCACTCTTGCTTGTTCTATTATTATGCACTCACGATTCCTTTCATTGCAAGACTCCGAATGAACAGGTTTGATTTTGAGCAATGATAACTCAAAGATGAAAAGCATGATTTTTACCAAATTACAAAGAGCATGGAAATTGATATGTGATGTATTCAAACTAGAAGTTAAGTTGTAAACTATTTACCTGAAGCCCTTCATTGTAAGACAAATCTGAATGATGGATGTTGTTCAAATATTTCCATCCAGAGCGTGCCTGAAAAGTAACTTCATTTAAATATTACTCATAAATATACGAAAACCGAATATTGTATAAAAAATAATTGTGAGTGCTTATAATAGGATACCGCAAACAAACCCCAAGCCGTACAAACATTTAATAATTCTACTACCTGAATAAACAAACATGAATCGCTGTAAATAAGGTAATAATAGAAGGAAAGAAAGCCAATCAGCAATAGTTGATGCTATTTCGCTGACTGGCTTTGTTTCCTTCTATTATACTTCTACTACTCTTGTTGATTTTATTAATCAGTGCTGATTATGGATTTTTGGCAAATTTTTCAATCGGGGTTTGTGCTGGCATGACTTATTATACCCTTCAGATTTCAAATCTGGATCCAGGACAAGCTCAAGCTGATGTAAAATATTGTGGCATGTAGAAGAACCTAGAAAAATTACCCTCTCCATTGCGAAATAGCATCAGTAATTGAGGTTGACGTTAAACAACCACATTAACAAACAAATAAAAGATTTAAACTAACAAAAGACCGTTTTTGCACGTGTTTCTGATCGAACGCCCAAACGAACATCATGCTACCGGCAATCTGGTGCTTGACCATTCTTTTACATGGCCTAGTTGCACTAAGTTTTCCTGGGCAATCATCGAATAAGATGACAAAAATTGATGGAATTAGGCCTACTGGGTTATGGAATTTGCTTGTAAACATTTTACGCAGGATGAAATTCTGATGGTTTACGTGTTAGCCAAGACAAACTATGAAGATGCCTTCCTAAATAGAAGCTGCATTGCCGAGCGATTGTTATGGCCGAGAGAAGCTTGTCGAGCATATTCAGTGGTGGAGGAAGGGGATCCCTTTGGTATGCAAATCATCAAAATCGTCTATGTTAACTGACATGGAGGGTTGATTGAGTTTACAACTGACGATTTTGAATTTTTGCATATTAGAGAGAGATATGTCTGGGCTGTGGGCATGTCAGTGTTGTGTTCCATGAGATAGTTGGACGTTGTGGTACACGTGAATGTGGGCGCTTCGTATCAAGTCAGCGAAATGTTGGTGAAATTAATTCATTTTGGGAAGGGTTCATTTGGGGAATTTCCAAAGAAGGTATGTGCTATTCGGCTATTGTAGAAATGTGCAAACCAGAAGGTGTTCACTCCAGAAAATCTAACTAACATCAGTAAGATCATCAGTGACGGATCAGGATCATAATGAAAGGGAACAGATCGGGTCAAGAGGGAAAAAGACCCAGCATCGAAGAAAAATGAGAGTGAAACCTGCCCGACCACAAGACATCATTGGGCGGATATGTGTTAAGGCGTTGCGGGAAAATTCCTTCAATCCACTGACAAATGGCTCAAAGAACAATCACATTTCCAAGACAAAGTTCATTATTTGGTGAAAATCGGCAGCTTGAGCAATGTCTCAAAGCTCATGGTGATAATCTCATACATCGTCACATCCAAGAGCGTTTTACCAATGCCAGGAAACTGTCCGAACAGTTCCTAACATGTGACCGATTGATGAAGCGTGGATCTACCTGGACAATAAGAACAAGCCACGGGAAATTTACTCCAGCCCTAAAGGGTCAAAGGGACCGTCCAACTTTGTCTAACAGGGTAAAGTCCAAGTTCCAACAGAGTTCATGATCTGCTGGACACAGTGCAGCTGGACATCCTTTCAAAAACCATCCCTTCTATTGCATCCCTTCCGAAACCAAGGCTTTCTTCCAGGGGAACATAATTACCCCTCATATGGCCAGGGCATCCCACGCCTGTATGGCCAAGATACACGGAAGGTGATCATCCACATGGATAAACTTCCAACCCATAAGTACGTTCCCCGCAGACCCATGGTATCGCTAGAAGGAGGTGGAGATAGGAGTGCATGTCATTCCATTTAGCTGCATACCTGTGAAGTAGCCTGATGCATCCCCTACGGACTATGGCCGCTTTGGTATGCTGAATCGGGGACTTATGTCCAGCCACCCATCCATGCCAGAAGGTCTTTAGAAAGTGTGCCAGGAGGTGCTGTTGGGTATTCGCCAAGATAACCTACGAAGAAGCCTTCCCAAATGGAAGATGCATTGCTGAGCGATTGTTTCCTCCGAGAGAAGCACGTCGAGCATAATCAGGGTTGGTGGAATAGGATCCCGTAGGTACGTAAATCATCAAAGTCGTCTACCAAAAGTGTTAAATGTGGGTATAAATTGTAATATAAAATTTTATAAAGCAAAGTGACATATTATTATTTAGTGTGTCCTAAGTTCGAATGTTTTAACTTGAGTTTTAAATAAATTGATTGTTAATGCTTAACGGGATTTTCAACTATAATAATATTGATGATAATGCTAGTGATTTTATTAAATCCTAAAAAGACAGTGTAACTTACTTTTAATTATTTTAATTTCATTGACTGTAAGGAGATAACTTAGGCCGGAAAGGCTCTGGACGTAATTATTTCTTTATTCACCCTAACCTATTTTTATGCTACTTTTAGACTTCTAAACGTCAGTTTAGAGAGTCTATTAGAACGCTCTGTCTGTCCGTCCTTCTGCATACATAGCGCTTAAACCAAAGAAGATAGAAGCTTGCAATTTTTTATACGAGTTCGTATGGATTACACCACGCCCCGTTTGCAAACCGGAAGTGGTACGAATTCTGATTAAACCGAAAGTGGTCCATCCATCTGTTCTTATACGTCCATAGCACTTAAACTAAACAAGATAGAAACTTGAAATTAACTGGTATTAATTTGTATAGAATGGAGTACATCATGAAACGTGACCTTTTTTTTTAATAAGAGTTCGAATGGATTACACCAAATACAGGTTGCAATCTGGAAGTGGTACGACTTCTGGTTAAAGCGGAAGTGTGTCCTTCTGCAGCCATAACGCCTAAACCAAACAAGATACAACCTTTATAATAAATGAGTTCATATGGATTACACCATGCACCGTTTGTAATCCGGAAGTGCTACGACTTCGGGTTAGGCCGGAAGTGTGTCCTTCTGCATCCAGAGCGCCTAAACCAAATAAGCTAAAAGCTTGAAGCCAACTGATATAAGTTTGTATGGTCTGCATCACGCATCGTTTGTAAACCGGAAGTGTTACGACTTCCGGTTAAAACTCTTGACTGTTTCTTACCGGTTTAGAAGTCTTTCAGTCAATGCTTTAGTCTTGCCGATTCAACTAATTTATTTAAACAGTGAGCATACTATTGGCGCAATGCATGTTTTTGCACAATATGCAGGTTTACTTTACCTAAATTAAGAGTGTTATAAAAATATCTGCATTAAGACAGAAAATATAAAACATTGCTTAGGCAATTACCTCGTTAGTCAACCTGTCAGCTGAAGAAGTGATACTAAATATTCGAATAATAGCAATGGTTAGACAAAGAATACGGAGAGGCAATCCAGCAGTGTCTTCATTCACGGTAAAAGTTAACAAGTACAAATTAAAACAAAAAGAAACAGTTTGAAGAGCTAAGTTTGCTGTTATGAATAGTGCAAACGTATCTTGAATAGCTGCTGCAATTTGGTAGACCTTTTCATACAGCAGACGAATGTGATGTAATCGTGAATTCAGATGAGGTCGGTCAGACAAGATTTGTACTAATTCTAATTTCAGTTCTGATAAGCACTCGCCACACAAATTTGCCGATACACAAAAAAATACACAGGAGTAACATTCGATGTTGCTGAGTATCACAAAGTAGATACACAGGATCAGTTTGTCTGGGACTGAAGAGTTTGTGTTGATTATTTCATTACCTATGGAATGGATTATCAATAGCATAGTAGCCAGGAAATGTACGAGTAGATGTTTTAAAAGGAAATTCCATCTTTTGACTCCATGACAGAGTGCATCGACAGTGTTGAACAACTGTAATAAATGCCAAAACAGTTTTTCTTTCACTTGGCAAAAAACAAAGGCCAGAACTGTAAAAATAGCCCAGAAAATGACATTAAGCTCATCCATTAAATTATCAAATTTCCTTTGATATCGTATTTGGATTAGCTTCTTAGAAAATAAGCTTCGACCAATGAAAGCCAGAATGAAAACGGATATCATTACCTTATACAGACAGAACATAAAGGGTTTCCAGGCACGAAAGTTAACTTTTTTGGACAATTCTTTGCCATTTTGACCCCAAGAAAGTAATCCACTCATTTGTCCCAATAAGATGACAGGCTGGAAAATATTGTCGCTGATCGATCTAATGTTTTTTGGTGAATTCGATTTTGGGTTGATTTGATCTACGAAAGCAATACGTGACATGTTCACTTTTTGGAGAGATGATGTCCTGTAGACTGTCTCGCACACAGTTTCCAGCAGTTACAAAAAAAACACGAAACTTCATTTTCTGCCTTATCGTCCAACATGTTTACTTTTCTTGTTTACTTTTTTTTATTGAATTCGATTTTGGGTTGATTGGATCTACGAAAGCAATACGTGACATGTTTACTTTTTGGAGAGTTGATGTCCTGCAGACTGCCTCGCACACAGTTTCCAGCAGTTAAAAAAAAAAGACACAAAACTTAATTTTCTTCCTTATCGTCCAAGATGTTTACTTTTCTTGTTTACTTTTTCACGGGCTTACTCTCTTAACCGTTAATATGTTGGTTCATCATCATAAAAGGGCAGAACAAAAATGAAAAAGTTGATATAGATTTTGTCTTAGTTATAATAATTTACGTGAAGATTTTCAACATCAATAAGATAATTACGGGTTATATGTGTAATCGATTTTCTGAACCCATTAATTTGTGTTAGAACTTTTACGTGTTATACTATACTACAGATACGAACAAATGCAATTCACTTCTGGACTTTCATTTCAGCATGCCTTGGTGCAGATTCGAACTCGGGACTCCCCACTGGAAGCCGAGAACGCTAACACCAGGCCGTAGTGAACTTGACCTCAATACGGCCTGGGGTTAGCTTTCTCGGCTTTCAGTTGCGAGTCCCGAGTTCGAATCCGCACCAAGGCATGCTGAAATGTAAGTCCAGAAGTGAATTGAATTTGTTTTTATCTGTATTGATTTATTGAATTATTGAGCCCAAGTGTCTATTTCCGTCATGTTATTATATTATACTCACATAACAATTAAACACGTTCCTGTTTGGCATAGATCTAATCTCAACATTAGCAGATGTTTGTGCTTCCTTTTGGATCTAGTCTATTTTGTCTGGAACTGCACTAACTGCCCAAAACTTCAACTCGGATTTCGGGACCATCGTCGATAATGACTTAAATTTTGATTTATATGTGTTGATACTGCCTTAGCTAAGTTATTTAGTACGCCTCAAGACATTCAGAAAAATTTTCAATGGCTTATGAATCTTTTCATGGCAACCTTTTCTCCTTCAGCTATAAGTGTATAAAGTCCGACTTTAGAATAATGTGCACAGATTCTTGGCCTTGTTACATTACTCAGTTGATAAAGGTTGAGTCTTGCCAACGATGTCTCACCAAGTAGTGTTACCATATCCGCCATATCTGCTATGAAGAAAGCCTTTGTGTTTTATCCTTCCCTCTGTTAAGAACATACTTGATCTCCATTCTCGGTTATCAATTACCACAAGACATTATTAGACGAATCTGTGTTATGGTGTTGGAGGCAAATTACTTCAATCCACTGACAAATGGCTCAAAGAACAAGCACATTTCCAAGACAAAGTTCATTCTTTGGTGAAAATCAGCAGCTTGAGCGATGTCGCAAGGCTCATGGTGGTAATCTCATACATCGTCACATCCAAGAGCGTTTTACCAATGCCAGGAAACTGTTGGAATAGTTCCTAACATGTGACCGATTAATGAAGCGTGGATCTACCTGAACAATAAGAACAAACCACGGGAAATTTACTCCAGCCCTAAAGGGTCAAAGGGACCGTCCAACTTTGTCTAACAGGGTAAAGTCCAAGTTCCAACAGAGTTCATGATCTGCTGGACACAGTGCAGCTGGACATCCTTTCAAAAACCATCCCTTCTATTGCATCCCTTCCGAAACCAAGGCTTTCTTCCAGGGGAACATAATTACCCCTCATATGGCCAGGGCATCCCACGCCTGTATGGCCAAGATACACGGAAGGTGATCATCCACATGGATAAACTTCCAACCCATAAGTACGTTCCCCGCAGACCCATGGTATCGCTAGAAGGAGGTGGAGATAGGAGTGCATGTCATTCCATTTAGCTGCATACCTGTGAAGTAGCCTGATGCATCCCCTACGGACTATGGCCGCTTTGGTATGCTGAATCGGGGACTTATGTCCAGCCACCCATCCATGCCAGAAGGTCTTTAGAAAGTGTGCCAGGAGGTGCTGTTGGGTATTCGCCAAGATAACCTACGAAGAAGCCTTCCCAAATGGAAGATGCATTGCTGAGCGATTGTTTCCTCCGAGAGAAGCACGTCGAGCATAATCAGGGTTGGTGGAATAGGATCCCGTAGGTACGTAAATCATCAAAGTCGTCTACCAAAAGTGTTAAATGTGGGTATAAATTGTAATATAAAATTTTATAAAGCAAAGTGACATATTATTATTTAGTGTGTCCTAAGTTCGAATGTTTTAACTTGAGTTTTAAATAAATTGATTGTTAATGCTTAACGGGATTTTCAACTATAATAATATTGATGATAATGCTAGTGATTTTATTAAATCCTAAAAAGACAGTGTAACTTACTTTTAATTATTTTAATTTCATTGACTGTAAGGAGATAACTTAGGCCGGAAAGGCTCTGGACGTAATTATTTCTTTATTCACCCTAACCTATTTTTATGCTACTTTTAGACTTCTAAACGTCAGTTTAGAGAGTCTATTAGAACGCTCTGTCTGTCCGTCCTTCTGCATACATAGCGCTTAAACCAAAGAAGATAGAAGCTTGCAATTTTTTATACGAGTTCGTATGGATTACACCACGCCCCGTTTGCAAACCGGAAGTGGTACGAATTCTGATTAAACCGAAAGTGGTCCATCCATCTGTTCTTATACGTCCATAGCACTTAAACTAAACAAGATAGAAACTTGAAATTAACTGGTATTAATTTGTATAGAATGGAGTACATCATGAAACGTGACCTTTTTTTTTAATAAGAGTTCGAATGGATTACACCAAATACAGGTTGCAATCTGGAAGTGGTACGACTTCTGGTTAAAGCGGAAGTGTGTCCTTCTGCAGCCATAACGCCT
Source organism: Lithobius agilis (assembly GCA_034697105.1). Taxonomy (NCBI): domain Eukaryota; kingdom Metazoa; phylum Arthropoda; class Chilopoda; order Lithobiomorpha; family Lithobiidae; genus Lithobius; species Lithobius agilis. The sequence continues at coordinate 2,619 of JAQIUW010000139.1, read as the reverse complement.
AAACCAAACAAGATACAACCTTTATAATAAATGAGTTCATATGGATTACACCATGCACCGTTTGTAATCCGGAAGTGCTACGACTTCGGGTTAGGCCGGAAGTGTGTCCTTCTGCATCCAGAGCGCCTAAACCAAATAAGCTAAAAGCTTGAAGCCAACTGATATAAGTTTGTATGGTCTGCATCACGCATCGTTTGTAAACCGGAAGTGTTACGACTTCCGGTTAAAACTCTTGACTGTTTCTTACCGGTTTAGAAGTCTTTCAGTCAATGCTTTAGTCTTGCCGATTCAACTAATTTATTTAAACAGTGAGCATACTATTGGCGCAATGCATGTTTTTGCACAATATGCAGGTTTACTTTACCTAAATTAAGAGTGTTATAAAAATATCTGCATTAAGACAGAAAATATAAAACATTGCTTAGGCAATTACCTCGTTAGTCAACCTGTCAGCTGAAGAAGTGATACTAAATATTCGAATAATAGCAATGGTTAGACAAAGAATACGGAGAGGCAATCCAGCAGTGTCTTCATTCACGGTAAAAGTTAACAAGTACAAATTAAAACAAAAAGAAACAGTTTGAAGAGCTAAGTTTGCTGTTATGAATAGTGCAAACGTATCTTGAATAGCTGCTGCAATTTGGTAGACCTTTTCATACAGCAGACGAATGTGATGTAATCGTGAATTCAGATGAGGTCGGTCAGACAAGATTTGTACTAATTCTAATTTCAGTTCTGATAAGCACTCGCCACACAAATTTGCCGATACACAAAAAAATACACAGGAGTAACATTCGATGTTGCTGAGTATCACAAAGTAGATACACAGGATCAGTTTGTCTGGGACTGAAGAGTTTGTGTTGATTATTTCATTACCTATGGAATGGATTATCAATAGCATAGTAGCCAGGAAATGTACGAGTAGATGTTTTAAAAGGAAATTCCATCTTTTGACTCCATGACAGAGTGCATCGACAGTGTTGAACAACTGTAACAAATTCCAAAACATTTTTTCTTTCACTTGGCAAAAAACAAAGGCCAGAACTGTAAAAATTGCCCAGATAATGATAATAAGCTCATCCATTAAATTATCAAATTTCCTCTGATATCGTATTTGGATTAGCTTCTTAAAAAATAAGCTTCGACCAATGAATGCTAGAATGAAAACGGAAATCATTACTTTATACAGACAGAACATAAAGGGTTTCCAGGAACGAAAGTTAATTTTTTTGTTCAATTCTTTGCCATTTTGACCCCAAGAAATTAATCCACTTATCTGTCCCAATAAGATTACTGGCCGCAAAGTATTGTAACTGATCGATGTAATATTTTTTGTTGAATTCAATTTTGGGTTGACTGGATCTTCGGATGCAATACGTGACATGTTCACTTTTTGGAGAGTTGATGTCCTGTAGACTGCCTCGCACACAATTTCCAGCAGTTTAAAAAAAGACACGAAACTTCATTTTCTGCCTTATCATCCAACATGTTTACTTTGCTTGTTTACTTTTTCACGGGCTTAGTCTTTTATCCATTAATTTGTTGGTTCATCATCATAAAAGGGTAAAAATAAACAGAAAAAGGTGATATAGATGTTGTCTTAGTTATAGTAATTTATGTGAGGCTTTCCATCATCAAAATGATAATTACGGGTTATATGCATAATCGATTTTCTGATCCCATTAATTTGTGTTTGAACTTTTACGTGTTATACTATACTAACACGACGGAAATAGCCAATTGGGATCAATAGTTCAATAAATCAATACAGATATGAACAAATTCAATTCACTTCTGGACTTATATTTCAGCATGCCTTGGTGCGGTTTCGAACTCGGGACTTCCAACTGGAAGCCGACAACGCTAACACCAAGTCAAATTGAATTTGGCCAAAAGTGACTTGCCTTTGATCGTAGCCTACAAACTTAATTTGGTGGGCAGCGGCATTTCTTAGCACGATGGTACCCTCTAGTGACATTTATTGCTTGGTACTAAGACAAAGAAATATTAAACAAGAGAACATCACGGCGAAGTCTAGTTACTTGTTGCAGCTATAATTTCAAACAGAACGTGGCAAATTTCGTCAAAACATTCAGTAGCTGTTTTAATTGTAGTACTTTCAGTTTGAAAAAGCTACGCAGCTCTACATAAATAATTTTTTTCTCAAACTTTATATGCTAAAAATAAACACAACAATTCTATAAACATATAGTTGATGGTATAGTGTATCAAGAAATGTAATTTTTGTTTTGTTTTTCTTCGGAAATATAGCTTTCAAATGGGTATGTGCCACCTTAAATAATAATAATGAATATTTGCGTTGGAGTAGTTTCAATAACCTTTAGCCCCTCTTAGCGCTATAATGCACATTTATTCAAATTTTTAAAGAAAAGGACTGGAAGGATTTCACGAACAAATGGATGAGGACTCATAATTATGGACTTCGGCATTTGTGGAAAAAGATAAGTGAGCTTCGGTTGGTGGTAGAATGAATGAGCTGATGTGCGTAAAAAATACTGTAAATTGTTTGTTGAAATAATTTTGTTTGAAAAAGTGGGAAAATTATTGTCCCGCGAAATATAACGATCAAGTGTATATTTTAATGACTTAGTTGTAGGG
>JAQIUW010000138.1:0-10686 GCA_034697105.1 Lithobius agilis | reverse complement strand
GGTTCTCATGAAACATCGAAAGGGAAAAACTGTTATATGATTCTCATGACATGTTTCATGAGAACCCCTTTAAAATACTCTCTCTTTAAACGCCAACCTAACCTAAGTTGTGATAAATTGTCATATTATTATGTTTTTTATCTTTTTGCAAAATTCAATTATTTTTCTTTTTTCTTTTTAAAGCGAAGTAGATCTTTCCGTTTAGTTGGTTATGATATGTTAGGTAAATGTATTTAGTGTTTAGCTGTTTTAGTTGGTTCGGTGGGGTTAGACTGGGTTAGCAACCGTATGATTTTGTATCTTCTTCAACTGAATGATACCGTACCTTATGTAACATCAAATACAGTCAAAGGATATTTTAAACGGAATCCTCAAATTAAAACAAGACCTGTTCGATGTTAAATCTAAATTTACAAAACCTGTTGCCCGTATGCGTTAAAAAATTGTTTCACATGTATAAACTATCCTTAGGATCTTACTCGAATTACCCCCCAACTTATTTTTATTACCACCATGATACATCGTTGCTCACATCATGTTAATGGATTTTAATGCAGCCTACTTTATTTTCTTCTGTTTATATTTTTACAAATTGCACCATGCTGCACTCTGACAGTATAGGGAGTTGTCAAATAACAAGATGTGGCGTGATTGATCCATTGCAGTATTAATAACGTGCGATCAACATATCGGAACCTGAGTTTTATTTCTGTTTTGTTACAATACGTCTACAAAAACGCGATAGTTTTACCATGTACTAAAGCTGAAATTTATCGCGTACGATCAACGCCAGAGTTTTTTTAACGAAATTCTGTATGTGGTCTGAATTTTTTGTAAAAGTTTAGAAATGAAACACTTTTTTATTTGCCGGTTTTAGATTATTTGAATAACAATATTTTTAAATGAAGAATACAGTTCTACTTGCATTACAGAAAAAACACCTATCTTTTAAGAAGCAACGTGTTCGTCTTAATAAAACCATAATTACGGTTAGAGTTTTACTTACATGTCCTTAACATACACACATTATGAAAATATATTTTTTAGTTAATCATCTTATTTCTGAAGTCTTGTATGGCATGTTTACTTTTTATCTCGTATAATCTACTCCGAATTTTTTAATCATGATAAGAAAATGTGTAGGCCTATATCTTGCACTACAAGTTTACTTTTCGTTTTAAAAATACTACAATTAGTTAAAAAATAGTTTGCAATTTACTTTTTACGAATCACTTTTGCGCAAAAAGTTAGATAAATCATACTGACGTGAAAAAACAAATCGCAAGTTGATGTCATGAAAAAAATTTTACTTAACATGTTAAATCGATTTTTTTTCTTTTTCTTTTTCGAAACAGCTAATTACTTCGCACTCACGATTTCATTTTTGTTAGCATAATAATTTATGACGCGATGCAAGTTTACGTTTTGTGAAATTAAATTGATACAAATCACATACGTGAGAGCAGAACAAGTTTCCGTTTTGATGAGAAATTCTTTTGCGAAATTATTTAGTCTGTACTAACGAATACAGAGTGTTAGCTGAAGTTTTTAAGTTGAGTTGCAAGATTACATTTTACGATTTAGTTTTCTTTTGTGGGAACAAGACGTTTTGATGAGAAATTCTTTTGCGAAATTATTTAGTCTGTACTGACGAATACAGTTTGTTAGATGAAATTTTTAAGTTGAGTTGCAAGATTTCATTTTACGATTTAGTTTTCTTTTGTGAGAACAAGAATGTTACACTTACATTTCTGAGAAACAGAACAGAAAAGATTCGTTTCACTTTTACACATTTACAGTTTTACACTTTTTTTTTTTATAGATTTACATTTTTAAGTTGCGTTGCAAGTTTATATACCGTTTTGTTTTACAATAACCCAATTTCGAATTTGTTTTCTTTTGTAGATTACGGAAAATGAATGTTTTGGAAATCACGATATGATAAAATAGATTATTGCAGTTTTAAAACTAATTGTACTTTACGTTTTTTCTGTTGCTGTGATCTGATTGTTGATAATTTCCCGATTCTAATTTCCACTTCTTTGTATTGTTTGGTTATGTTTTGTTTTTCTGTTATGTGTTTTAACAATTACGAGAAATTAAATTAGTCCACATTTTGCAAGAAAAAATATTACAGAACAGAAAAGTTGTAGATGCAAATCTCGTTTGTGAAAAATAAATTTTTACTGTTTACATTTTGTGCAAAAAAGTTTTGTTACGTTTTTCAAATTATGATCCTTAGTTTTTTAAATTAACTAATCGGTTTTATAGTTTACAGATTTACGTCTTAGTTTTTTACTTGACGAGTTTTTTTTTTAAATCAACAAATCGGATTTTGTTGAACACTTAACAGATTAGTTTTACATTTTAAAGTTGCGTTGCGGTGTTATAGAACCGTTTTGTTTTTACAACAACCAAATGTCGAATTAGTTTTCTTCTGTATGAAAATGAAATTTTACATCTTACCATCTAAAAACGTGTAGTCACATTATTACGTTTCTTTATAAAGTAAAGTGATGATATCTTTCAGTTACTTCTTGAAAATGATTCAATGGAAAGTAGGGAATTTTTTAATATGGCTATTTCTCATCCGACGCGAACATGGTGATGATGTATGGAAAATGTTGCTTTCTAAAAGCCTATACACTGGCTAAAAGGTATACACATGCACACGTCATCTATCTTTAATGTTCCAAAAATGGCAAGCGCGTGTGTCCTATAGATGTTCATCATGTACATAAGTATTTCGCACGAGGTGTTTAGTTAAAACTGTACTCTAGTTGATGTAGAGAAATGGATGCATCGTTTTGCTAAAGTAATTCCTTTAACTTGCCCCATTAGAGCGTATTCTTTAATTGTCCCACGTGTATAATAATCACATAGCGCCCAAAGTGTTAATTATTACGAGTTTTAAAAAACTGCTTTTCTTTTGATTGTATATCATTTCGTTATAAGATTTGTAAGCAAAAATATAGATCATGACTTTAAATATTGGCAATATTCAGTATATATCCATTATGGTCAATATACTCAATATACTGAATATGTTCAATATATTGACTATTGATCATGTTGAGTATTTCGCCATATTGAGTAATTCACGTTTCCACTATTACGTTTGTTTTTCGGTTGTGATGAGTTTTCTGTTTCTTTTGTCATTACATGTTTATGTATTGAGTTTTCTGATTGTTTTGTGCTTACGTGATTATGTTTTTTTTAATTTACGTTTATCACTTCACGATTTCGTTTTGTGTCATAAATTTATTGCAGAAAAACCATAATTTTATTATTTATTATTTCTATTTTTAATTTTTTATTTATTTTTTATTTTTTTTTTATTGTTTTAGCAGTTCGTATTTCTAAATCGGGTGTACGTTTTTTAAATTCTTACGAGGAAAAAAATGTTCCGTTTAAAAAGATATATAGTACATTTTCTTTACTGTTGTGTCTCTTACGTTATGTACGCTGTGTTAGAGTTAGGTTAGTAACTATGCATACTATTGCTTAATCCTCTAACATGACACGTTTATAATGTACGCTGTATCCCACACATTATGTCTTTAACAATGAAAGCACTCTTCATACAACAATCACACGTTTACGCAATAGTGCATTATGGGAAGCGCCAGAAATGCTAATAGATTGTCTTAACCCGATTGCATTGTGATCACACATTCAATGAATCGCGCGTTATACATTCGTTGACAAAATTACGGAGAATACGCTGCCTCTTGCATGTAGAAAAAACAGTATAGCCTACATTCTAAATAATTACGTGTAATTATTTTATATAAGTAGACAATGCATGTGTATACTTCATGTTTTATATAATATCTGCCATCAGGAAGGTTTCTTTAAAGAATAATTAAAATACTGAATTTGCCAAATGTGAATACAATCCGACGATGTACTTGTACAAGATACAAGCAGTAAAAGTGTTTCAACTATAGAACAAGACTTTAAAATTACAATTCGGTTTTACAAAAGTATACTTGTATGTCATGTTTACTCTTAAGATTTAAAATCTAACTCGATTTATTCCCCTATTCCACTATTTCCACGTTTTCATGATTTGTGTTTCCAAACGAAACTACAATTTTACTAATTAAGATTCTAAGATTAGATGTTTGTTGCATTATTGCTTTGCGTTTTCTTTTTTCGTTTTGCTGTTGCATGTTTACGTTTTATGATTTTATTCTAGTTGAGTAGTAAAATAAAAAACAAAATACTTAAGAAAACTGTTTATTCATTATTTCTCTATTTGAAAGAACTTATTTTCCATATGAAAATCGACCCTAGTTATACATGCCGCTTTAATTTTCACTATTTCATTAAATTCACTATCTCATTAAATTCACTATCTCATTAAATTCACTATCTCATTAAATTCACTATTTGACCAAACTCAGTATTTTACGTTTTCGATTTCTCTAATGAACAAAAAATTTTTTATGCTTTGCGTGATATGTTTGCTTTACAAAAAATAATAACAATTCTTGTTTTGCAACTTACGTTTTTTTCGGATTTACAAAAAAGCACTTTCCGATTTTGCACGTTTTTAAAAATGCGAAACACATAATTGAAGATTTTTTTGTTTGTTGAAAAAAAAATTCAACTTTCTGTTACAAAGGTTAGCTAAGGGAATATGCACAACATCAACTATCTTTAATGTTAGTGATTAAAACGGCACTCTACTTGTCGTTCTGCTACAATATTTTCTTTAGCGTGCCAGAATATACATGAGCGTATCATTTAAAACTGAACTCCAGTTGTGTAGATAAATGGTTGCATCGTTTTGCTAAAATAATTCCTTTAACACTTCCCATTAGACACGAGCGTATCCTTTAATTGTACCATGTGGATGTACTTGTCTGTATATCATTTTATTTCACGTAACTTTATTGTATCGAACCATACAATTCAACAAACGATACATACGTTTAATCTGTGACGGGTATAAGAATGCGTCCTATCGAATCAAACCATAACTTGCACCATTGTTTCTTTTAAAGAAAAAATTAAAGTGATGACATATACCATACAGGTACTTCTTGAAACTGAATCATTGCAAATTAAAGATTATTTTAATACCGATATTATTCATCCGACACGTGTATAATGTAACACTTGTGTTGAAATAGATGCATTCTAAAATATTTATAGGCTAGCTAACCATTATGCATTATCTGTAACGTTATCGTTTAAATAGATGATATGCTAAATTAGTTTCTTTACCGTGCCACACTAGACATGAGCGTGTTGAATATATATACCATACTTTCATCGTGTAGTGGAAGTAACTACGATGTATGAAGAGCTTTGGGTTGTTGGCGGGGAGGGGTGGGGTGGGGCAGCCCCTCCGTAGAAATTGCAGAGATGGTTTACAAGGAAGGTACACTTTCTCTGACCTTGAAATATTTAAATTGATTGCAAGCGCAAAACCATATTTCATATGTTTTAATACTCTACCAATAATCGATGCCTCGTTGTTATTTATTTTTTAATCCTCAAAATGCACGTATTCTCTATTTTATAAACGTGGTCGTTTTAAAACTGCCTTTTCGCCGAGAAGGGTATCTGCTAATCAGGAAGGATAGAGTCTCCCCCTCACCCTACCTCACCCCATCCCATCCCCACAGCGCGCCAGGTGATAGGGACAAACAGACCTCCATTCCTTAATGAGGCAAGCGTTAGAAAGCAATTAGACAAGCATGGATGGAGGGCCGTGACGTCACAACACGTACCTCACCCCCAAAGCGAGTTCGCCATAGGGCAATACCTGTATTAGGTTGGCAGGTTTAAAAAAAAAGCCGTTATGGAAGCTTCGAGTCGATGTTGTCACGTGATCGAGACAACGGACCATCACATTTTTCTATCTTAATTCATTTAAACTCCATACGAGCGCCGGATACAATGCCACGTACAACACAAATTGGATTACAATCGCAACAATCTAACGACGGTAGGCTTGTAATAATGAACTTGGAGCAATTTATTTCTTAGTTATATTAGTGTAGGCTATATTTAATTATTATTATTGTGACGCTAGTTAAATATAAAATTCGACAATTTTAAAGATGCCATCGCGACTACTACGCCGTCTTTAGCTATACGTACAATACGCCTCTATTATTGAATATCTACAGATATTCTTTTAGTCTCGAGAGTTATTATTCCACAATCCATAGATTTGTAGGCCTACGCGGACGACAATTTATTATTATTATTGTATTTTTAAAGAATTCGATCAACGCTAGTAGGCTAAGCCAAGCATTTTTGTTCCGCTATTGTAAATGATAAAATGTACAGTCTAAATTAAACTTGCTAATACGATAAACTCACATTAGCTAGACGAAAGAAAATAGTATACTTTGTGTTTATGAAAACTGCAACGCTTAGATTGAATTAATAACGCACATCTGTGCAGGCTTACATGTATACTTTATTATTTATATTTAGGATATATAACGCCGCTACATGATTAGTTAAATAGCTCTTTAAAGACAACATCATGTCCGCAGGCTAAATTATAACGATTTCTTCCATCGCTAGTATGCCAACATTTATTTATATTTTTGATCCTCACTTGTAACTGATAGTTTGTATAACGCATTTAATGCATTCGGTCTAGCTAATAAGAATTGCACGCTATTGCTGGATACATTACGTATTTTTTTTTTTTTTCCATATCTATTTTATTTATCTCGTGCTTTGCAAATGCCGATAAATGTATGCCTATATACACATATAATACGTTGCTATTATGAGTCATATACAGAAAAGCTTTTAGACTCGCGAGGTAATATTCCAATATTGTAGTAGTATAAATTAATTGTAGGCCTACACGGACGAAAATTAATATTATTCTAATTTTATAGATTCCAATCAACGCTATTCTTTAGTAGGCTAAGAATATTTTGTTCTTATATTGTAACGATGTCGGTAAAGAGAAAAACGTGCAGGCTATTATATTTTGTTCGATACAAAACACGCACACATCAAATTTATTTATTTAGTGCAATTAGAGTATCGGCGTTTTAGAATTTTAAAAATAATAATACTTTAAATGCGGCAGATAAAATCGTGTTTTGCTTTTTATGAACTGCGTCACGTTGAGAGGCTATCGCGAAAGATAAACTTGCATAAGCATGTAATAATATGTACCATCGCTATAGTTTCAACATTATGAAAAATCTGTAGCCTTTGCAGTTTCTAAGTTATCCTCGCCAGTGTATACCTACACGTATTACTTAACAACTTGACATGTTTCGATTCATTTGAAAATCAAGCCTTAGTATTTATTTTTATTTTTGAGATGATCGTATTTCACTTCCGATTGCCGTCGAGTTTTAGTTAAGAAAAGGCTACTTCACTCGTAATGGCAATATACGGAACTACGCTCTTTTATTTTTTGTGCTCGCGTGATTTTGTTAAACATAAAAACGCACTACATAATTATTGAGCGCAATCGTTGTTCTCCACATCTATACGACAAATTAGGTTAAAAGATTAGGCCTACGCTATTTTGCTCGCAAACAAAACTCTGCTCTTCCCTTTAGCTCATATAGCATACATGGCGAGTATGTAAGCTAAGTAGAAATTATGTTAGGCTAATAATCGCTCTTGCAGGAATGAATTTAATTATTTAGTGCTTTGCAAATAACCTCAGACAACTGTTAAACTTACATTACTTATCACTAACGGCCTAGAGAACATTTTTTCATAAATTATATAAAGTTTGCAAGTTGAAATTACGTCATCTTTAGAATGGAAAGCGCATCTTTTTTCACTTTTGCTGCAACCGCTATACAATCAATTAGTGAAGGTTAACGTATACAGAAATCTGTAGCCTCTCTAGTTCCAGAGTTAAAAATACGTTATCTGTAGAAGAACATTGTAACGCAGGCTTTAGATATTAATAACGCGCTTTAAAAATCGTTACTACGCATTTAAAGACTTTTAGTTTCAAAGTTTTTATTTCCTTAACAATCACAAGTAGGCTATAGGCTACAGCGTAACACTTGTCATCTCTGTTAGACACGCGCCGCTATCTTTATACAGTATTAAGATTTGCAACGATGCTAAATCATCTACGAGGAAAATTCGTGTAGCCTACTACAGAAAGTCTTGGCTCTGCTCTTTTATTTATTTTTTATTTGGTAGTGGCTAAGCAGAAGTCGCCCGTTGTTCTCTGCATCGTGATTTTACATCATTCTTGTGGCATATGTTACGTTGCTAGCGATAGATTATTGGAAGTTTTATATTAGGCTAAAGCATTTACGTGGAAATTCTCGTCCTCCAAATTAAAATACAGAAAAGCTCCGATATTTATTTTTTGCTATCGACCGATTTTCCGAAGTTTTATATTCGGCTAAAACAATCACGTGGAAATTCTCGTCCTACAATTTTAAATGCAGAAAAGCTCCGATATTTTATTTTGCCCCCGGTTTTACTTAACTATCGACTACAGCCCCATTATTGTTAAGCGAGAAAACACGCTCAGTTCTCAAGGACTTGGCTTTCTTTCATTGTAAAAAGAACAAGCTTAATTACTGCAAGATCTTACGACGAAACCGACGACCTACGAATTAAAAAGTGCACCTGCCCTTCCTTCTTCTTCTTCTTTGATTGAAAATAAATCCATATTTTTTTCTTTATCTATGATTTTGGGGGACAACTTCTGTAAGCCCTTACGTACGCATAACCATGGTTATACAGCCACACACCTCACTGATATATATACATTTATTAAGACAACATCATGAAAATTAAAGAATATTAATTAAATAAATCGCATCGTAGATAAGTAAGATTTATTTAAATTTAACATTGCGTGCTAATATAAAGGATTCTCCATGAGCACAAAAGCATTGTATAACAAGTGCGCCATCTTGGTATTAACTATAGTTAACGGGGGACAAATGTAAGCCCTTACATATATTTAATTTATATTAGTTTTTAAATTATAGACGAGTCCATTTGGGGTGATAGGGGCTATAACTTTAAGTTATACACTCCTCCTCCAGGAGTTTAAAATTCGTGGCTCATAACACACGCATTCTTGGTATTAACTGTAGTTAACGGGGTGAGGGGGATAACGGGAGTTATACACTCCCCTTCAATCAGGAGCACAAATTCGTGACTGTAAGGGGGGCACCTAGTGCTCGCCATCTTGGATTTTGGGGAGGGGGGAGCGGAGCAAGCATAACAGATGCAGGGGAGGTCTTTAGCGCCAACCAATCACAACAAACCACGTGACCATACCTTTACAAATCCTCTCAACCAATCAGAGAGCAGGGGGCGTGGCCTAAAGTGGAGGGGGGGCGCGGGTAGCGAGAACCGGCTAAGCCAATCAGAGAGCAGATAGGTGTACGCCGTCCTGTACCCACTACTATTGCAGTGTGCGGTTCCAAAAGTTAATTGCCATAAAGCACTTCCGTCTGAGTTCTGCAAGATTTCTCGGAAACCACTAGCTTGACTGCAAAACAACATGTAAAGCTCGTATAGTACAATGTTGTGTCCGCCAGCAAAGAGAAGGCAGGAAACGAGTTTCTTTGGGTAAATGCAGACGACACAGAAGGGACAGATTACCGTCAAGAAAATGCCAAACCAAATTCTATTCGTTTGTGGACTTAACTAACGTGTCTACCAGCTCTTGGTGGGGATTCGAACTCGGCTTTCTAGATTCGAAAGCGAGACCGAGCGCCCTAAGTCTCGTTGATTTCTTGCTCTGCTGGACAGAACGGTGAAGAGGCCGTCCAAACGGGAGGTGGTCTTGGCGACAGTGATCGTGATCCAAACGTAGTTATTTTTTCTATGTAGCCGATGCAGACAGAATAGAGTGTCAGCAAATATTAGCTTACGTGAAACGAGTGCTGAAGTCTGAAGAAACTTCATGTCCATAAAAAATGCAAGAACTATAACGTCCCACATAAGTGCATGGCATTTTTCAATTGGCTGGCTGCTTGATCGGGACGCAGAATAGCCCAGTCTACGAGAAACTGGGACGTTCTGATGAGTGCCACTTTTTCATGGGCAGCCATATGCACACTTAGTTACTGGGCCAATTCTAACAGACCAAGATGCATGCAAATTGATGTAAACCAAGTAACCTTAATAAACGAAGGAAATAGAGCGGGAGTCATGGCCGTAAGTTCGCCACTATTAATTTTGTTCTGGGATTTGCTCCTCTGCGGGTTCCATTCCAGTTCCTGTCGCTGTGGTGGTGGCGTATTGATATTCATATTGATGAACTGTACTTCTTGAATATAATTTAAATGTGGAAAATAAAATGATTATACATGATTCGTGGGTTAAGTCACATATTTGATATGGGTTGTAAATATATGGTCTTGCCAAGCAAAAAGAAATAGGTAACCGGACTCTGCAGAAAGTTCAAAATCGGCTACAAAAATACTTCCGAATGTCCATACTTCGAATCAAATTTGTTCAAACTTTAAAATCTTAAAAAAGTTAATAAACTTTTGGAGTACACAGTAATTATAAAAAAAAAAATGTCAAAATGAAACAAAAGAAAAATGAAAAAGAAAAGGTAAAAACCGCACCCCACCAAAACCACAAATTTTTTTTTTTTTTTTACCGATTTTAACAAAAAACAGATATGGTGAAAAATCGGCGTAATTATATATTCAAAATGTCTTTAATAAATTATCAAACAAAATTTGG
>JAQIUW010000137.1:0-10708 GCA_034697105.1 Lithobius agilis | reverse complement strand
TTCTCCCGGACCTTCTGGAGCCTGACTTTATCCCGACGGCTTAATCCCCCCCCCCCCGAGTTACGCCTGACCCTTTCATTTGTGCTGTTTTGTAGAGAGCGAGATAGAGAGGAAGCATAAAATCTTAAGAGCGCAGTGGTAAAAGCTATATTTAATACTTTCAATGCCGTAGTAGAATTAAGTCGACCAAAACAATGAGTTGTACGGTCAACAACGCCAGAGTCAAGAAAAGCTGGAGTGCGCAGCCAACAACGGTTTTTTTTTTTTTTTTTTACATTTTTGCCACTTTGGTTGATACTTTAAAATCATTTTTGTCCTGGTTTTAAATTTCTACTCTTCATTCACATTTGCCTGCGTAAAGTGCTTTTTTAGGCTTATCTGATTTGGTATTTGTTCTGTAAGGGGTACAAATACCCTCATCTTTTGATGCACCTATAAAATTCTATTGTGTCTCACTCTCACAGCTTAAGTTGTTTAACGATGTTAGGTTTAAAATAATTTTATTTATTCATTTTCAGATTGTATTAGACAGCCGTTTTATTCATAAGTTTACGCTGGACTCACTCATACGTTGAATTTACAATGTCCGTGCAACATAACATCAATAATATGAAGCATGAACCGCCATCACAAGTGAATAAAATGTTTGGGTCCTACCAGGACAGTAGCTCCATTTTCAACTCTACCACATACAGAATATGTTATCCAATTATTTTGTTTGGTCAAGTACTGGGAATTCTGAGTTTTGATTTCACTCATTCGATCAAATCAAAGTCAAAGTGCCATCTTTACAGAAAAATATTATCTTTCCTGTATAAGATAGCTGCAGTTGCACTGACATTTTGCATTATAGTGAAAACAGGAAAAGGCAATTTAGAGAGAAAATTTTCAAGTGTGGTTTCCATGCTTGCGAATAACACAAGCATCATTGTCGAATCCAGCTTTTTATTTTCCATCCACTTCTTTTGCACGTTTCAAGTAAACAGATTTTTGAAACTTTATGAAGCGTTCGCAAGCATCGACTGCTTCCTGGTAAAGCGAATAAAAATCAGAAGATTTATTCTGGAGCATGCTTTTTTACAATGCGTAATGACTCTTATTATTGTAGTTCTGTGGACCGTATTTATTGTTATTGAATATTGCCATCGTGATGACATGGGGTGGTTTGTTGCCTTACAATTTGTACTTTATGGAGCAGAGTTATTTGTTGTCATTTTTTTTATCATGACTGCAAAGCTGTGTGCTGTGGCATTTTCGGCTTTGCATGATAAAGTCATTGATGTTTTGGCCCTAAAAAATCATTTCGTAGTTGAGTATCTTGATCAAGTGCGTCAATGTTATGACCGATTGTACAAAATAGGAGACTGCATACAAGTTGCATTCTCATTGATTGTAACAGCTGAATTAGTGCATAAGACGGTGATCATTTGTTTCATGTCATACTTGTTTCTAACATGTGATAAATTAGATCTGCTACACACGGCAATGATTATGACAGTGATAACTTCGATTTATCGTCTTTACACATTAACTTCTGCAGCAGGCAACATCACAATTCAAGTAAGTTACGTATTCTAGTAAATTACGTTTTACACCTTTCCTGGAACCTATATTGTTTTGCCGGGACGAAACCTCATTAATGTAAAAGGTAACGTGTAGTGTGATGTAGAACATCATCGATATCCTCTGCAGAGTATTTCCAATGTTTTCTTCTGCAGCACTGGATACGGAGTTAATGAAAAGAATTTTGATAGTCCACGTTCATTTTTCTTTAGTGATACGATAAATGCTACGCAATCGTTTGCATAAAAAGAAAAAAAAAGAAGCTATTAATTGTTTTTATTATTATTTTATGTTTAAAGGTGTAAAGACGAACTTAGTGAAATATCGAGGTATCAAACTCTAATTCTAGCAAGTAAACCACCAAAGAAAGCAACTAATGTTCTTCCTACTGGGTTTAAGAAATGTGACAAAATTATAGTTCAATCAAATTTATAAAATTAGTCTTTTAGTGAGAAAATAAAAGCAACTTTTATGTGTAATGCGCATACTTGGCCCACATTCTACTATTTTAATGTAGGTTGAACGCAACAAAAAGAGAATTCAGTATATATTCCCGTCAAATTGTAAGTCCAGTCGACGGGTTTTGCTGGAATTTTATCTTCCTCTGACGACAAAGTTCTGACAGTCAAAAGTTCAAAGTCAAAGTCAAAGTCAAAAGTCAAAAGTGCATAGATCTAATTCTGGTCTACCAACTAACTAATGATCTTTTCAACGTAGACCCAATTCTTCACTCTATCCGTCATTGAGGTCACAGACGAGGCCGTAGTCAAAGGCTTGTTGGTCTTCACTCTAGACTTAATATAAGCCATCATTTTTTTTTTTACCGAAAGGTGCATAAATCCGGGGAACTTCCTTCATGAAAACGTTGTCTCTGCCTCTACTCTCAACTGTTTTGAAAATAGGTATGATCACTCTTGTAATTTTTATGATGGGAATTGCCTCTTTGGCAGTGCTCGGTACTTGTCTTATTGTATTGTATTGTATTGTATTGTATTGTATTGTATTGTATTGTATGCATCCTTGATTTGATTTCTTAAATATTGTGTCAACGGCATAGCTTGTCAGCGCGTAGCGCAAGGTGTTGTTGTCTTGTCTGTCCAGGAAGTAATGCCCTCAAGGAAGTAATGGGACATCTCGCCATCGGAATCTACTTTCCCGACTCACGCGCAGTGCCGTCGAAAGGTATTCGCTATGTTAGCATAGTAGGTGAAACCCTTTGCTCTGCCGCAATTGAATGGTTTGAAAACTTCTAGACAGCGGTTTTATTCTACATTGTACAACGGATATTTAAGTGATCCAGATCTCTTTGGACATTACAGCCATAAAAATGTCCACCAATGTAGCGGCGATTTCTAGTGCAGAATAACATTGACACAAAATCGGTATCTTTTTTCTCCCTTTTCAGACGGAGGTCTGCATCAACCAAGGGTAACTGGCTGGCGACGAAACGGTTTTCCCTGATGTATCCTGGAAGCCATCATCAGTTTGAAATGATGCGCATGTGAACAATATGCACAATAGGCACATGACTGTTGTCATAATTATAAGAAGATAACTGGTAGTCTTTAAGATAAAAAGCAAATGCAGTCTGTAACACTGATAATACTGTTTTCTAGTTTAGCAAGAACACGGAGTATGTATTGGATATCGCGTTTTTTCCTATGTAATTCTTGATTTGTTCTGAAACGTTGCACCAGACCAATGAAATGACTTAAAGAAAAGCTGCATGTTTTGGTAATCGGATACGCTAAATCCTATATTCAAAACACTTAAGTTATATCCTGTGACATGAAACCTTTTACCCCATTAAATGCCTTCTAGGAACATGTAAGTGTGTTTTTTTTAGGTCATGGGCGATAGTGCTTTGAAAACTAGTTTTAGTGTTCTATTCAAACTCGTTCAAAGGAATCAACAATTAAACCAAACAAATGATCAATTTATGAGACAAATTTGAGATAAATGGATTGCTACAAAAATTAACGGTCACGCATAATAATTAGTATACAACAATAACTATGTGATTGTTCATTTCTACAGTGAATGCATTTTTTTTTTTTTACTATTTCAGGCAAAACGAGGTTTGGAAAGTCTGCAGAAAATTGAGGTCACGAAATTGTCAACTGCAGAAACAATTATTCAGGTATTTGTTGTACATAATAATTAAAGAAGAAAATTTAAACACACATTAATATTTTGTTTTTATTATGCGGCTGTAGGCTACTCTTGTCGCTCCTACCCATTCTTTATTTTTAAATTGATAAAATCGCAAAAATGCATTAAGTGTATCTTACAGCGACCATGTCAACATGATAATAAATAAGCAACATTTTGAACTTTCTACATGTACGCTACACAGTATTCAAAATTACTGTAATGCAGATTTGCTGGAACCTCTATGAAGATTTATAATTTATATGTGTTCATGATATTACAGTTTATCTACATCATAAAGTACTAACTCACCTCACCTCTATGTAAATGAGCCAATTGTTACAAGGCACACGCTTTACGTTTCACGGCTGCCCGTGCACGACTTTTCTTGGCTTGGTTGTACACTGTTTACGAATTTAAACGTTCGTTTAATGCTCTTAGAGTTGATTTTAAGTAATAAAATTTGCGATTGTGAGAAGAAATTTAGGCAAATGTACATTTCGTCCCAAATGGGACTCGCTTCGTCCGTCCATAGTGACAGGTTATAATTTAAGTTTCCAGCGGCTTCCAAGGCTGCTCTTCCCAAGGCTTTTTTTGCAGGCTTTTTTTTTCCGTGGCTGTTATTCGAGCGGCTTTTTTTCGGGTCTTTTTTTTTCAGCGTAGTTTTTTTCCAGCGGCTTCTCCCTTCCCCATCCCGCTCCCCTCCCAGTTACAGAGGCTTATATCACTGTATGTAATTAAAGCTTTAAACATTTTTAAACCCGTTAACGTTAAACTGTTAAAAAACCTGGAGATGAATACTTTTCTTTCAGATCGTAACACTAAGTAACAAACTGGCTCTACAGCCTGTAGAAATATCTTCCGTCGGAAATCTTTTTGCTATCAATAAGAACACCTTCACCGCCGTAAGTTTAAAATATTTACGATATTCTCGTTAGTTTTTAGACCATTTTAGTGATATATGCGTAATTTAAGTGTTTAGTCATCCTTTTACTTTTTTTTTATCGTTTAGATAATGGGTACCATCCTTACGTACCTAATCGTGTTGATGCAACTGCGGTCACCTGAAGCTCCAATTGTACAAGAAAGAATTCTTCACAACTCGACTGCGCTTTACGATGAGCAGGGAAATTTAACAGCTTACCCTAGTTAAATTTACTTTCTTAACATTGTTCAATTACTGTTAAAAGCCACTATCTGGCAGTGGGGATATGTTTTATTCACTGTCCATATATCGACATTCGTATACGTTTAAGTGTTGAATTAGGAAAAATTTAGAATCAACAACGTAGCCTTTCATTACTTGGACCCATTACGTTCTTGTGGAATGTATTACAGTCATATTTGAAATCCATGTATAGTACAAGAGCAATTGCACTTCTGTCTTGAACTAGGCTAATTCCCTCTTTTTGAGAACGACTTCAAAACATAGATGGCCCGATGTGCCAATTAACGCTTGAAATATAGTCTCAGTGACAGCAAATTACCGAGTAGCAGATTGGAAAATATGAAATGTCAAAAAATGTGAAAATGTACAACTATTGCGCCGCTGCACACTACACATAATTCATGAACATTGCATATCTAATTTTCACGTAGGATATTTAAATGCTTTAAACAAACATGAATCGCTGTAAGTTAGTTAATAATCGAAGAAAACAAAGCATTCAGCGAACAAACAAAGCCATTCAGTCGACTGGTGGTCGTTTGGGTAAGGCTGCATGACTTGATCTGGGATTCGGTCCTTCGCAGGTTAGATTCCGGGTCATGTCACTGGGATGAAGCGTGAGTGCTTAATAATGGTACACAGATACTTGTTATTTCCGATTCCACTTCGCCGAATGGCTTTTTTTTCTTCGATTATTATATTTAAATGCTCTTGAAATATCTCGAATGTCAATGTCACAAGACAGCCAGTTATGGGTCAACCCGCCATCTTCATTATAAAAGTGGATGGTTGGAGGTCGGTAGACTATTGCCTAAATATAAATTTTTTTCGAATGAGGTTCAAATTCTGAAATGATTTCATATGTTGTGCTCATCTTCGTCTCACTTTTAACCTTACATCTGTCGCCCTTCAAACAATAAGTTAATAAAATATTTAGATTTAGCCTTAGAGTGGTCAAGTAATTACGACTGACTTTACTATTCTGTACTGAAGAAAATAAAAGTCTAATTAAAGAATATCCAAATTACGTAAGGGCATGCAGCAGCGTTTTTGTTTTCCGAACTGTTTTGCAAAAAGAAAACCTGCTTTCCTAAAGCTAACCATCCCAATAATACCAGTCTACTTTCGGACAGAACTGTAGTGCTTCCTTTTGTATCCGCTGCAAATATACTTTCAATAATGAATTTAGTAAAACTATATGTAAAATTGTGCTTAGAAATGTCATATTTTAACGAAGATTAACAAAAGAAAAAAAAAAGTACATAGCTTTCCAACCTTGTTTTACGTATTTAGGGCTTCAAGCTGTAAGCGTGTGTATTTATGTGCTTCTTGTGCAAGGATGGTTGTGTGTGTAATGGCGGGGGTATTACCGGTATTGTGCAGATGGAGTGCAAGTGCATTTTTTTTTGGCCAAGACGTCGTACACAGCTTTCGTGTTCATTAATGCGTCGGAATAAAGGGTGACTGAAAGTTCTGATGTAGTATGATTCACATTCCAACCAACTTCGTCTATCCGCCCAAATTGCTTATGTCCATTATAAACCTATTCGTACTAACCAGTGCTTATTCTAACAGAGTGTTTACTGCATTCCATAATGAACTCACCTAATTGGAATTCATACAATTATTGCTCGTGGCTCAAACACAACGTAATAACCAAAGCACAATATGCGTCTGCAACAGGCATTTGAAAAAGTTTAGACGCTTCCAAGAAGAAAATGGTTATATCCTATCTACACCTGACATCATAAAGTCAAGAGTTGAAAATCTCTCTACAGAAAATTCTCCCAACCGCAGTTAGAAGTGTTAGCGCTAGGAGAAAAATTAATTCCAACTCCTAGGTTCAACCAGCTTTTACCAAAGATTATTGCCTCAGTCGAAGCCGCCATTTTTAATAATCCTAATCAAACTGCAATCGGTGGCCGCTTAATGAAAATAATGCAAAACTCCAAACTGGATCGCCAAAATTTGACCTTGCAACAATGGCAAGCCCTATGTGAACTACGTAACAATAAAATTATTAAAATTCTCGTTGCTGATAAATCTAACAAGACAGTTATTGTGGGCATCGCAGATTACCAAAATAAGCTCCAGAATCACATCACAAAAGAACAACTAAAATCTCTCAATATTGAAGATCCTACACATCCTTTTGTTTTTGCACAAGTCAAAACACACGAACCCGGCAAACCTCTGAGTCACATCACTCTAAGTTTGCTAAACGCGGGGCCCCACGCAAAGCTCGCCTATGCTTTAACTCCAACCATGAAATGGCTCGCTCAAAGAAGCATAAAAATGCCGAACAGCCTTGCTGTAATTAAACATTTTGCCAGCCTTAATATTCCCCCACCCATCGTTTTTAAACTGAATGATGTTATTAATACGTTTACAATTATGAGCCGTGAACTAATGCTGGACTTACTGAACAACACATTAATCGAAACTTACCCACCGCCACACTCATCAGTTCTCAACCTACCTACATAAAAATTTGTACGTGAAGTAAAAATAGTTTTGAAACTACTTTCGTCAAATAACATCCATGGTTCTATAGTCAACTTAAAGGCACATTAATGGGCGGTCAGTTCTCTACTCATATCTGTGACATAACATTAAAAGTATTTGACCGCAAAATCCTTTCTAAATATGAACCATTTATGTTGTTTTTGGGCCGCTACATCGATGACATCAGTATATGCGCTGACGAATCCATTGAAGAAGAACTTTTTCTGACCTAAATACCTACCACCCATCCATTCAGTTTACAACTGAAGAACCCGATAACAATGGAATAATAAACGTTCTAGATTTTTCTCTAGTGATCTCAAACAAGAAACTACAAACTGAACATCACTTCAAACCGACACAAACCATTCCCACAATAAACTTTCATTCACACCAGCCAACACACAGCTCTATATTGGGGTTATCCATATTGTGCATGCACGCGGATAATTCCAAAGAATTTACAGATGACAATCTGCATAAGTATTCTATGGAGCATGGGAATAACCAAGAACACACCTTGGCTAATTGTGGCCCTAGCAACGGGGTCACGGAGAGAATGCACCTTACTTACAGTTGCCAGATCAAACCTTCCAGAAATATTTGGAGGCCTAGCCATTGGTTCTGCAGATTATTTTGTACCCCCACCAACACAAGGTTTGAACAGAAGATCCTCTATAGAAAAGTGGAATGTGGAAGCAGTAGCAGTGTAACATTATGAAACTTTGGCTGCTGGGACTGGGCAGAACAGTAACAGATGAGTAAATTAGGTAAATTAGAATGATTAAATTAGGTATGGGATCCTGTCGGCAAGAATCTTAGGATGGTGCGGCACGTTAAATTTGATGAGGCTATGATGCAATGGCATGGTAACTTGATTTAGAAAATCAATTATCCATAGATCTGGAGTTTGCAGGCAATCGAAATGTGAATAGCCAAACCAAGCTAACCAGTTTTCAGATAATGATGGTGATTGGTGAGGATGGTGGTATGTATAAGCTAAGATTAGGAAAATATCATAATGGATGTTCAAGCAGGGAGAAGAGTCCGGCGATCGTGTCGGGGAAAATGTAGTAAATTTACGAGTTGTGGAGCCAGTAAGATATCTGCTTATCTGGAAGAAAGAAATGCATGATTAGATAGAGGTTAAAGAAGTGCATGTTGAAGGTCGACCAGCTGTTAGAAAGTCTAGGAAGTAGTAAGGGTTTCCACCGGAGACAGGGAACATGGCCAAGCCTGATATTGTGACACGGGGTATTTCGTCTGCATCATTTGTGCTTTCAACATATGCTAAAGCTATTTGCTCGCTTAGAGTGCAAGTTATGGATTCATGCAATGGAGTAACTTGGATTCTAGCCACTTGGGCTTCTACATCCAAGTTTTCACGATGGGAGGCCACATTTATTATGCTAAGGATGTCGTTGATTAGAGTAAAATTAAATTTGATACATCACAGTAAAAATGACTTTTCCTTGGTAAAAATCGTAAACCCACATCAGGCGGGCTTTTCACAGATTTGGATCGTTAATTAGTCATATATTATTTGGCGTTTCACTGTAACTTCACCTCACAAAACAAATTCTGTGGTAAGCGCTATGTTGCTTTAGTAAGGGGTTGAAGTCTCAAAATTTGATTTAAATTCGACAATATCATCCCAGGTTGTGCTGAAATGATTTATTACAAAGTCAGATTAGTTATACTACAAAATATAAATTTCAACTAAAATTACGTTCATTTTTTTTAGAGAAACCAGGGTACCTATTTTCGATTCTAGTACCTCACTTCATAGCTTTATCATCTTCGTCCAAGAACATAACTACACAAATACACAGTATTCTAATATTGTAGTTCATGCCTTTACCCATTACTACTATTCATTACCATTACCCATATTTGAGCCCAATTATTAATTTAAAGCTACAGATTTAAACAGATTATTTTTTCATAAATTACCTGATAGGACAACCGACTAAAGCAATCAGTATTCATTAGAATTTCAGAACTTTCTTTTGCCTGAAAACAGCATAAAAAATAAAAACTTTAGAAAAAATAATTTCAGCAAGCAACGATTTTTTTTATTCCTTCATCGTCTTTATTAGAATGGTTGTAAAATTTATTCAACTAACAATTTCACAACTAGGCGGGGTGCGTGACTGTTAGGCTACGAATTTAAATATTAGCTCTGTCAGAACAGCCCAGAAACGACAGTAATTGTGCATTATTAGGAAGCGTCATAACTTTTTCTAAATGAAATTTGAAGAGTGGTGGTTAGCTGCTCTTAATTCACTTGATTAACAGTTCAGATATATTTACTTTGGACCCGCCTAGGTGGGTCACCAAAGTATTCAAATCACAAACAAAAAAACTCAAAATCGAAAACCTAAAAAAGCACTTTTCTCGATGTTTTAGACCCCCTAGAGTCCAAAAAATCAAAAAAAAATTCTGTATGTCTGTATGTCTGTTTGTGCGTGCCATAACTTGAGTAAATTATCTCAGATTTGAAAGATTTTTTTGATACTGATAGGTATGGACAATTTGAAGAACTGATTAGATTTTGGGATCTGTATGTCAAGCCGTTGGACTGCACAGTACTCAGCCCACAACAACAAAAACAATGGGTGAGACGTAGCCAATTTGTAATGGCTACTTCGTGACTATGACTACTTCCTTATTGCATTCATTCAGGAGGACGAACTATCATAAAAAAAGTAAAAAGTGGCCGGCGAAGCTACCCGCATAACACTCGCTCACACAAGGAAGGACTGACGCTTTAAAATGGAATATTCTACCTTATTATTTAAATTGTGAATGTCGTCACTAGACAGTGAATGTCTGCTTGCCTGCCTTAGGCTATCAATCGTGGACCGAAGAATAAGCAAATAAGAGGGTTTACTGGCCGAGTAAGAAATACGAGTTAAACAGGGATGATAGTTTCTGATTCAACGGTTATAGTTAGTATCATGACAAATTAAAAAAAGGTCAAAGGAATAAAAAAAACTTGTTAAGTCTTTTGCCTCAAAAAGCGGGTTTGCGGTCCTGAGGAGTGCTTTGTGTTGAAGGGTGCTTTGCAGTGAAGGCCCTATTTAGGCGTTGGTACTCATAGGGGTTTTATTGATGGGGTAGACGGAATTGATGGAGTAGACGGGATGGGGTTACGGGAATCCTGAATCTTGATTGCACGATTCCCGCATATGGTCGTTAGTGTCTGTGTTACCAGAAAACCGTCACAAACCCACCTTTGGATGCGAGAATACTCCTTCATTCAACTCCCGGCATGTTGAAAGTCGCTGCCGGTGGCAAAGGTGTCTTCTGTCCATTATC
>JAQIUW010000136.1:0-10723 GCA_034697105.1 Lithobius agilis | reverse complement strand
TGTGCTGTAAGCACAAAACTGTTAATTGTGCTGGGAGCAAAGGATACTGCGGATTTCTTAATCTCTTGCATAAAAGGCTGCATTACTCTACTTGTTACTTGTTACTCTATTTGTTACGCTACTCCCTTGACACCAAACAGCACATTCTGACCGGCCTTTACAGTGTCGTTAACGGACAATAAATTGTTCCGTAGGACGGGAACATGGAGAACAGTGCCGTGGTCTAACAGTTTTTTCGTTGTTCACAACTCACGACCAGTCTTCTTTGTTAAGCGTCTTCAACCGCAACAGAGTGTTCTTTTCCTGCGAGGTCAACCCGAGTGCCCAATTTTGTAGGCAGTAGAACTCCTTTGTAGGTAGTAGAAAACCCGTCACAGTGCGATTGGCTTTCCACATTGCTGCCACTTGTGGTTACAATGTTCGCATCTTCGATCTGACGGAGCATATATATTGGTTCCGCTCGACCGTGACGTATATACGGTCCAGCCACGCGGGTTCGAAACCGGCAAGGCTGGGCAGGTCTGTCTTCTCAAAAAGGCTTTCTTTGTACGGGCTGGCGCAATCCAGGAGGGTGTGGTGGCAGGAGCAGAAGCGTATCCGACTTACCATGGGATTATGTCAAGCCGTGTCCAACTGCTGCCTGTTTTATCGAAGTGATCCAGAAACAGGTCGAGTACTACTGTTCTGTATTCATGTCGATGACTTGGCATCGATGGGAATCGATCAGGATTTGGACTGGTTCCAATTGGAACTGTCCAAAGGACTCGAGATTACCCAGTCAAAAAAAAACCGAGTATATGAAAGTCCAATGGTCAAAAGAGCCCAATGGTAGTTAAACCCTTTACCAACAGGGCTATATCCTCAAGATATTGGAAGGGTTTGGTATGTCAGACTGTAAGGTGGTCGCGTCACCATTTGACATAGTCACTGATTTTGAATTTTTTGCAGGCTGTCCTAAAACTGACGTCACCAATCACGTGCAGATTCTAGGGTCCTTGCAATACCTTGGAAATAGTACAAGGCCCGACATTGCTTTTTTGGTTACGAAACTGGCTGGGTTTTCAGTTGACCCCAGATAAGTACACCTGGTGGGCCTGAAGAGGATCCTAAGGTACATGAAAAGGGTACAAGCACCTACAGGTTTGTATTCACTAGCAAATGTTGCTGTCCGCAGATTCTCTCAGGAATGAGCGATTCCTCATTGTGCTCTACCAACAAGAGCCATGGCTTTTCTGGCTACCTAGTGAAATGTGGGGATGCCACTTTAAGTTGGAAAGCTAATATACAAAAGATCGTCGCCCTCAGTTCTATGGAGACAGAGTTACACGCTGTCCTCGAATAATCGAAAGATATTGTTGGGCTGACGGACCTCCTTACGGAAATTGCACCGAGTCGCGTTGACTTGCCGGTACAAGTGTCGGTGGACAACATCGCTTTAATCTCTGCAGGTCACCCTCGAAGGGAATTCTGGGGACACTCGGCACATCTAAAGGAAATTATATATGAGGAACCTTATTGAGTTTAAGCAGGGTACTCTAAAATAGGTTGAGTCCAAACATTTATGGGCGGACGCATTGACCAAGCCATACTCAGGAACACCTCCGGAGAATTTTGGCTAATTTGGTTTTGTTTAATTTCGGAAAAGTTAATACTGCCATGAAACCAACACTCTGATACGATAGCTTGATTTATTTTATTTCTTAGCAAGAATCCATTGGTTTCCCTTGTAGGATTTTTTTTATTGAAGTGGTTTAAATATTTTTATGAGTTTTAACCTGAAAGTGGTTATGTAAATGTAAATTTTTAAAAGACTAAATATTCGTCTGGTGAGTAACGTTTTGGTCTCCCCTCCTGACTCGTTTCCATGGGGGGTTGAATGTCGTAGGTTAGCTGGTGCTAAATAAATATAGTTAACCTAAATGGGTGATGAAACTTTACCATCGACATAAGGTGGAAACGAGATCGTTGTTGCGCAACAGAGGAAATGATTGTTTGGTTCATGATCGAGACGTTTGATGCCTGAATTCAACCTTACATGTTGGTCTGTATTATAATGTCAAATAAACAAGTATAAACAACTGTAAACAAGCCGACATGTGATGGAGAATTCAGGTGGTAAGTGAAGTGCATTTTCGTTTTGATTTCCTTATTGTGCTGATCGGGAAAAAATGTGCAAAAGCCATCATGTATTGATTTGGTTATGCATAGGCAAACTCTCCAAAGCTTTATGCAATGAATTAGAGTTTATAATCATGTCTTAAACCTTTTCGAAATTTTAACCCTAGCTGGGTGGCTTTTAACATCTATGAATAGGGTAAAGTCATGTGTCTAGTTCGCAACTAGTTTCAGTCTCATGGTTAAGAATTTTAATCATGATAGGTTCTAGCTAAGTTACTCTAGTTTTAGAGTAGATTGCACAGTTCTTTTCGTCTTCAAATTTAACTGTCGCACAGTTACGAAAATGTTATGATATTTTTGAAATACCTTTTATAACTGTTTGCTCCTCGGCTATGATGTTTCTACGTGAAGATGCAATTCTGGGATGTGAATAAACGAGGAGCGTTTTCGTACTACCGTTTTCCTTTTGTTTATTTGTGTCGGCACTCCACGGTTCCTCTCAACACAAAGGTTACCTGATCCAAAAGGGTCTATACCATCAAAATGAATGCTGACCAGACCGTCAACAAGCTAAAAACTCGTCTATTGGTGGTCGGCCGTTCTCAACGCTGTGGTGTTGATTATGATGAAACCTTTAGCCCTGTGGTTTCACCGATCACGGTGCGTCTAGCCTTACGTATCGCCGCCCCTTGTGGTTATAGGCCTAACGCACGAATGCTGGACGTATTCGGAGCATAGTTATGGGCTCAGCTTGACCGTTCGGCATTTATGACCCAGCACGAAGGTTTTGCGACCAGTAGGGCTGGTCAAGTCTGCCGGCTCAGTAAGTCTTTGCACAGACTCACCCAGTCCAGCAGGATGTGGTGGCATGAATTGAAGCGAATCCTATTAGACATAGGACTGTCGCAGGCCAACACGGGTTGCTGCCTGTTCTTCAAACCAAGACATTTAACAGAACAAAATTACATACATCCTTTCTTTCTGTGACTTGTATCTCACAGTCTCGTAAATCAATTGTAATACATTTCCACCTCCAGCCCAGGATGAATTTGTTTCTTGCATTGGTTGCGGGTATCACATCGCACCTCATGAGACTTATTACTGTGTTCGTGGTCGAATGTACATTGATTGACGAGACTGTGAGATACAAGTCACAGAAAAAAAAAACTGGATGTATGGAAAGAAAGAATGTATGTAATTTTGTTGTGTTAAATGTCTTGTTATGAAAATGCAGCAGAACAAAGCTGCGAAATATCAAAGGTTTTAGAATTAAAGATTTTTAGTGCTCATTGGGCTTGCATTATTATTGACCTAACCATTGGGCTGCCAAGGCGCGCGCTCGCGAGGGTTTCCAGGAAACTCACCTTAAAGCTCGCATGTCCCTCTTAGACTTAATTTGTTTTTGGGGCTTAAGTTTCGATTTGAACGTCTGCCTTGCCAAGGGTTAAATAGCTGCATTAACCCTTTGGTAGACAAAGGTAACCGTCGGTTTCTAGAGGCAAAGAAAAATAGTTTTTTTTAAGGGTGTTTGTTGTCCGTGGTTGAATTCGATTGCTCGTCCTGCAGCTCTCTTATCTGGTGACCTAACACACTGGACTGCCAAGGCTAGCTCGCAAGGGTTCCCAGGGAATCCACATGTAGCTCGCATGTCCCGCTTAGTCTTAGTTTGTTTTTGTGGCTTACGTTTCGATTTGAACGTTTGCCTTGTTAAGGGTTAAAGCACGTTAATCCTCGTAGCTTGCCCCGATAAGTTAGTATTGGAATAATATTATGATACGAAACAAGAAAAAGCATGTTTTTTTGTTTGTTTTCTTTGTGTATTTTAAAAGCGAAATTAAAAGGCTTGCCCACGTTATTGTTGGAATTATAGTACATGACAGACATGCAATTTACTTCACGGCAGTGCATTTATTCAATATCCTTTTTTTGGATCCTTCTGAGAGATTCTACTACTGGTACAGTATACCTGTCCCTGTAATCGCAGAGATAAAGGGACAAATAAACACACAACATTTTTATTTTTTAAAGAATGTATTCGCAATTTTAAAACTCGTGTGAAATATCAAACATTTTTACATGCATGATTATTATACAGGAATTAAATCAATCATTGATTTACAGCAGACGACGCTTAGGGTTGCCGTAGGCTCGCGTGTGTTACGTCGATTTTTATTTCAACCGAAGCCACCATGTTCAACAGAAACACGTCTGCGCAGTGTGCATGCCCCGATCAACAACTGATCACGGAAAAGGATTCGAGGTTGTAACCTCAAACCCATTTGATAACAATTGTTTAGGGAGATACTTCTCATCAACGCTATTCCCTATTATTCATTTGAAAAGTGATCATTAAGGAAACTCGACCACCAAATGAGGGGGGGGGGCGCGATGCTTCTTTCCATTTGACCGTTCCTCTTTAGTAACTGATCGATTTTCTAATGAGTAACATAGGAAATAGAGGTGTCTCTCCATAGACGCTTATTTTCAAATGCTTGCCAAATGGCTTGTAGCCTATTTACAAACTCCCTTGAGGTAAAAAGTCTGCCATCAAGCGTTCACGTGGCTGCTAAAGTTCGTTGAATTAAAAAATGAGTTTGTTTAAATTACCTGACCCTAAAAAGAGCCTAACGACCAATGTAACTGGTTGAGAGCAATAGGTAACAATGTATTTGCGACGGACGAGGCTTGTTTGCTCGTGGCTTTACCTCTCCTTTAAATTTGCTTCAACATAAACTGCTCAATATTTATTTCACCCATATGGGGAAAATGTAACTACGCGACAAACTTCAGTTGAATTTACAAAGCTAACAACCATGTATTCAGCTTCTTAAAGTTGACCAATCACACACATGCACGGAGCTAATCAATTCACATAAGCTTGCACAAGCTATTAGTAGTACGCACGCAACTCTTTATGTTACAGACATTTTCAATTTATCTTCGTACAATAAATAAAATGACAACTATGTAATATGCGTAGCATAGTTAACTGGTTGCAAACATCCACGTCGGTATTCAATTCAAATTAGCTTGCACGACATGACCAATGCACACACAACTCTACATCTGACTGGCCTTGTCAAATAATCTTAAAACGGAGAAGCAAAATAAATAGTTTATAGAAAGATAATATTTCATGCTGACGTGCATGCCGAGTCAACATACAGACAACTTGTTACATGTAGTCCCTAGCACAAGCCTCTTACCAATCTTATTTGATCCGGATATTTTCTGGTAAGTAACAGCATAAAATTGCAATACCATACACATTCCGTTTGACTTAATCAAAAAATTGATATTAATTATAAATTATATTTATAAAATACCTGGATGGTGCCTATTTTATTAAAAATTCATAAAAGAAATCATTGCTTACATTACCAACATTAAAGACAGCATTACCTTAAGCATAGTAATAATTAGACCACGAGCTAATGACATACAGTTAATAAGATCTCTAAACGCCTTAACCCTTTCGACACCAATACTGTCCAATAGGTCGTATACGACCTACAGAGCGAAAAAAAAAATGTCCGGAACATTGAGTACAAGGTACAAGAGGATTCCCTAAAAACCTCACATTGCGTATTCCAGCAGCCTAGTGGCCAAAGCCGTCCAACGGAAAGGGCAAGAGGACGGGCCGTTGAGCATTCGATTGCCAGCCGCGAACAATTCCCCTAAAAAAACTGCTTTGCACTTCCATGGGTAGGTATCCAAAGGGTTACATATGTTTTAAATCCATTGTTAGTTATTAGACATTACTTCCAGACTTATTCATCTACATTGGCTTAAGTAAAGCGCATGTTTAGGGTTTTGTTTTTGCCTGTGTAGAGCGCAAATAAACTAAGCTCTTGACGCGCCCATAAATCCTGCTACTGCTGCTACTATTACTTCAATTCCAATGCCATGCACGGTAGTGCTTACCCAGTAAACTTGGGCCAGACGTGTACATACAATAAATACAGGATTAAAAAAAAATTCAGTACCAATCACTGTTCCATAACAATAAAATCCTTTAACACTGCTGTAACTTCAACATATAATAACATAAGATTCGTTAATTCCTTTGCAGTTCCTATATCTTTTCCAAATGCCATTAAAATATTCTTTAATCCCTTTAACAATAATAAGTTTCCTATTTTTGATTGAACAAAATTATGTTTTAAATTAGCATGTTTTTTTTTTCAAAATAGTTTTCCATAAAATGAACACCTTCCAATCAATGTTAAGCTTTCATGTTAACTTATACGTACCTCAAACCAGGCTTGGTGATTACTGAAAAATTGGCTTTGCGATAAAGCTTTTTTAACTAACCAATGGCACTATAAGTTTCAGCCTATTTAAACTTCGTAGTGTCTACTACAGGGTGTTTCATAAAAGGATGCCATTGATATTTCAATCCCTAAAACGCGAACCCTTAATTTGCTGAATGCTACAGCCCCGTCAGTCTTCTCAGTGTGGTCTCAAAAGTTCTCGAACGGATTTTACTCAAGCAACTTCTTTGTGAATGACATAGCCTTAATATCGTCAAGAGCAGTCAGCATGGATTCATGCATGGCAGATGATGTACCACCAACCTGATTGAAACCTACGACCGCATTTAAAGATGCTTGACACAGGTTCTCCCTGCGACTTAACTTTTCGGGATTTCAGTAAAGCTTTTGATGGGATCTCCCATATGAAATTAATTCAAAAACTCCATTAACTTTGCATTAGTTCTCCTGTCGTCTCCTGGGTACATTCCTATTTACACAGAAGATATCGTGTTGTATTTCGTGGGACAACTGCCACTTGGCAACCAGTCACTTCGGGCGTCCCCCAAGAATTTGTCTTAGGACCTAGCCTTTTCAGCATCTTTATCATCGATCTTCTAAAAGTTATTAGCGCCCGTAACTGCTAGTAGGAAGCTTAAGTTTTCGATTCCTCTTTTCAGACAGACCTTGACAGAATTCACAACTGGGTTTCCAGAAATTCCATGCCTTCTGAACCCTAACAAGTGCGTTGTTTTGCACTTTGGGCGAAACAACCATAATACAGGTACACCAGTGGGGACATCGAAATCAAAACAACCCCTTTACATTCGGACCTCGGCTTCCTGAATGACGAATAACTGAAATTCGACAGTCACGCATTTGCCTGTGTTTCAAAAACTTAGAAGAAAGCCCATTAGGAACAAAAAAATTCAAACACCTATGCTTTAATAGGCTTCTACAGTGGCTCAACCATATTACACCAAACACATTGACAAACTCGAACGCTGTCAGTGTCTCCTCACTAAGGGGTGCAATGCTATTCTCAGACTACCATACACTCAGCAATTCCAACGCCTGGGCCTCACTACTGTCACATGCCGCTTCCAATGTGGAGATGCTCTCCTTTCCTATCAGATCCTGCATGGCCTACTTCCAAGCAAAAATTTTTCATCCTTTACTGTGGACCCTCACGTGGACCCTCACTGTGGACCCTTCGCTTGCAGGGTACCATGTCCCATTTAAACCTCCATCATAACTTATAAGAACGAGTGGTGAACTGTTGGAACATTCTCCCAGAACTTGTGGTTAACTCCCCTTATCTATACATATTCAAACGATTGACATGTTACAACATAATTGGTAAATGGGGTTTTTGTAGGAGATGGTGCTTTTATTTTGTCCTGATGGACTAGCGCCTCTATTCTATTCTATTCTATTCTTCTAAAGAAGAGACGAATGCAACTTTAGGAAATTAAATGATTTGTTTTGATCTCTTTGACGTAGAGAGTTCGGAATATCTTTTAACCTAAAGCTCCACTCACAACTGATATGGTTAAAGTCTGCTTCGTTAGAAAGGTCTCTCCCAGTAGGAAACTAATGTAAGAAACTAATATAGGAAACAGTTCGTCATGTGCCCATACTGTCCGACCGTGTATTGGCAGCCGCGATGAGGAATAGAAATAATCGGAATTAGCTGCATCAAAACATCCCAATGCAAGAAACGATTGTTGGTCGTAGTGGAGCAAACATCTAATGCCTGAACTTACTGCATTATGCATGTGGGACTAAAAACTTGATAACGTTTCGGTAAATGTTGTTTCTATCTCCTAAGGTCATCTTTAAAACATGAGAATGAAAGACGACTCGAATTACAGAGAGTAAACAGGAATTAATGTGGCAGCAGACGGAAGTGACCCCACATTGTGAAGTTTGGAGAGCACTCCTCCATTTTAAGTGGGCGCCTATTGGTATAAATACAAAATCTCACTCGAGTCGTTTTTACGACCAGTACGACCGTCGATCCGCCATTGTTTTCATTAGCTGATACTTCTTTTTCGGCCTCGCACGTCCAAGAAACTGGAGTGTCCCAAGGAAGTGTGACATTGTTCCTGACTGTGTGATATTGTTTACCTTCGCAATAAGGGAATTAGGCTACTGGCATTGTCTCGTTACCAAACTCGCTGTGGATGATTTTGCACTGTGTGCAACTTCCTATTGTGTGCCATCTGGTGAGCTGTTAGGTCGAGTTGGCTGTAAATAAGGCACTTGCATGGGCTGCATCAAACGAAATCAGACTATCTTCCAGCAAAACTGTTTTCCTGCAAGAAGTGCTACTGTTTTGCTGAACCAAACATAATGATTGGTGGTAATGCAATGCCAGTGGTCCCATAAATCATGTTTCTAGGCCTCTTGTTTGACAATGTACTAACTTGTACCGTCCATGTAAGGCAATTTAAAGACAAATGACGATGGGCAATGAACATTCTTAAGGTCTTTTGTGGCTGTGCCTGTGTACTGATACAGTTACCCTTCTGCGCCTGTACCGGGCATTTGTGCATTCAAGGCTGGATTATGGTTGCATCACGTGTAACTCTGCTAGTGCCACAGTTTTAAAAGCTTCTGGATCCTGCGTCATGCTGGAATTCGTATTGCAACAGGGGCTTTCAGGACTAGTCCAGTGGTCAGCCTTTATGTAGAAGCTGATGATTGGCCTCTGCTTCTCCATAGACTTCTGCTAACTTTAGTATACAGTATGCAACAAAGTTTGATGCCCTCCGGAAAAACTTTCTTGGGAGGTAGTTTTCGGTGCAGACAGTGACAATAATAATAAATAAATAAATTTTTAATAAAGGCACCATCTTTATTATTTTTATTTCAGTTCCGAAATATCGTCACTTATTTTATTTTATAACGCTCTTCAGTACATTTACTCAACGTTTGTATATTTTCAGGTGTTTCTTGGAATATCTACTGCGTCACAGCTTTCCAGTAATCGCCCAAAACTGTCATTATGTCTTTTAACAAGTTGTGCTGAATGTGTAATTTTCTCTCGGAAATTATAAAACTAACTACCATGTAATGATAAAGTTGATAAAGCTAAGCAATCGCAAACATAATTATACGCGGGTAATCAATTCAAATAAGCTAGCAAAAGCAATTACCACTTAGCACGCAATTCCATTTTGTGAGTAGCATCTTCGATTATTCTTTGCTCGGCACTTTATAGAACGGCGAGCTTTCATGTATTAGTAGCTGATGAAGCGAAGTACACACAAGTCGTTGCACGTGTGGGGCAGCACCAGCTTCTTGGCGCATTAATTTGAATTGACTAATGTCTGGTAAGTCACATTATAAAATGGGAAATACTATAAGTATTATGTTTGATTTATTACGCTTGTAAAAAACAAGAGAGCATTTATCAGTGGTACTAAAGAGTTTTAGACGCAGGAAAGTGAAGACATCAGCGAAAAACTAAAACATAAACTCAACCACAGGTTTGTCCCTCTAACCTCGCAGACGTTTCTCCACTGGCTCAAAGAAAGCATACAAACTAAACTATTAAACCTAGGAACCTAATAAATCACTACGAGGCCCGTTTACAGAAGAATTAGACATTTTGTTAGTTTATTTCGCTGGTGGCTTTACTTTCCTGTACCCAAACCTTATTTACAGCCATTTCTTCTATTCATTTACTGTGATTATTGTGAATTTGTTTGTTTATTTGATTTGATCAACATATTTGTTCAAGACTCGTTATAAGTAGCATTGAAATAACGCGTATCATTTCATTTAACTTGTATGCTATCTCATATATAACAAGTACGGAGTTGGAGGTCAAGGAAATCGATCAAATGCTGTGTAAATCTTTCCTAGGAAATACAAAAAATTCGGTTACTCGTTCGTTCTCTTTGGTCTCCTAAGTGAGAATGGTGCTGAATTTGCATAGTGCGCAACTTTGTTATTTTTATTTGCAAAAATTAGTGCCTTAAATATTTCGCGGTTGTGACTAGCCGTATCGTACCATTCATTTGATAATTACTAAACAATAGACTAAATAATTAATCCTAGCAACGAAACGTTACGTTTTGGGTTTGTAAATATATGTTTTAGGGCATAGGCTTTGTAAATTCGCCGTAAATTAGGTAATAAACTAAGGAAATAAAGTCATTCAGCATGCCACTAACCTAGATCATGCTAACTAAATCATGATCATGTTAGCTAGATCATGCCAGCTTGATAATAATAATAATAATAATAATAATAATAATAATAATAATATTTATTCATTGCATATTACATTGCATATTACATAGGGGGTTGCACGAGGCTCAGACAGCCTGTATGTGCAATAT
>JAQIUW010000135.1:0-10733 GCA_034697105.1 Lithobius agilis | reverse complement strand
ATTACATTTTAGATAGGTATTGCTGAGACGCGTCGAACAAGGTGCATGTTGCCTGGGGTTAATCCATAAATTTTGACTCAATTTGACCTCATCCCTGTAATTTTAGTACAGGACTCAAGAGGGATTTGAAAACGCGAGAAATTGATCGGCCTTGGAAAATTTCTTAAGGCGGCTACGTAGTGAGCTTTCTTTTAAACTCTTAGAAATGATGGAGGCGGAATTTGGTTCGAATTTTAGTAGTTGGTCTACAAGGACTCCGAGGTCAAGATGATAACTTTACAACTGTCAATGAAATATGGAATTTTACGATTATAGAAAAGCCAAAATACGTACATCACTAGGAAATTCTTGGCTTCAAAACTTTTTGGCGGTGTGATGACAGCGACAGCGTTGAGTAAAGTGCCTATTTTAGTAAGAAAGGGGCTTGGGGGGGGGGAACATACAATGTGGCTGGCTAACCAGCTATACATGTAAGTAAGTCTGTGACTCCAACCCCAAAAAGATAACAAAAACGGAATGTATTCATGCTCAGTCCCTGTGAAAAGAGAGGGTTGTAAAACTGAATTGTTTCGCTCGTAAGGTCAGCCATTACTATCGCGTATCGCCTCACTCGAGTGGGTTGGAGGGGGGATCTCAAGTTCAAGATAGCCGCTGGAATGTGCCACTGTAAAACTTTGGCAGCTCGCTTTTACTCCTACACACACACACGCACATACAGAGACACACACGTCCGTCCTCCCACCCCCGTTTCGTAAATCGATGTGACCGTAAAAACCAACGTGGATGGGGCTTTCACAAAACCGTATTGTTTGCTTTATGACATCACGTTTTGTAGCATAAAATGAGAAGGACGTTAAAACAAGGATGAATGTCTGACTGAACATCCATATTTCATGTTCGAGTTCTCTCCCACCTTTTAAAAACTAACAAGCCCATTTGAAGACTGGGTGTAGGGCGTAGGGTGAGGTAAGGTGTGGAAACTGAGAACCTCTTTTAGACGAAAGCCAGTTGTAAAAATTCGACGTATAGAATCCCCCCTCCCAATAGCCTAAATGTACCTATACGTACGCATTGCGAAGATTGTCGGTTACAACGAACGTCACGGATAAGGCATTCAAAACCCACCAATCAGAAAAAGTTGTACGGCTGGCTGGCTGGCTTGTTTCAACAGCTATTTCTTCTTCTATCTTCTTCAACCGTTTTGTTCTCTCTCCCCATTTTAAAATATATTTTTTTGATTTTTACATCTCTGTCGTCCTTTTCTTCTTTCCGTAACGTCAAAGAAGAACAAAGCCCTCGGATTTTACCGGATTGTCGTTGGGTGTGGCAGGGCAGGAAGCGGGCGTGCGTGTGGGAGGATTGCCTGACTGAGGATGGGGTGTCTTTGTCGTCTGGAGATGGGGGTGTTGGGGGGAGTGAAGAGCTTGGTTGGCAAAAGGGTCGACCAAGTGTCAGTGAGAAAAGGGGAAAAAGGCGTGGACGGGTGGTTCGAACCCAATGAATTATTCAATTGTAAAAGTGGTTGCCGTTTGCCACGAGCGGTAAAAATGCCTTCCGCCTCCTCCTCCTCCTCCTCCTTTTGCCTGCTTGCTTGCCTGACTAACCTTTCCGTCTCCCCCTTCTCCAATCCCACCCCATCCTACTTTTCAGGTTCGTTTGAGATTTGCAAAATCGTCCGCCTTGTTCATTTCGAGTTGTGTTTTAAGTGAGGCTCACCTTCGTGATGCCGCTAGCAAAACATTCTCTCTCTGCTCATGATTGCAGCATGGCTAGACCTACGGAACGTCTAATAGAACGAGCGTTACGTGAGTTAAAAAGGTTGATTTAATTTGATTAAAATGTACACCACTTAGTCCTGGCTCAACACAAACCATCTTTTACATAACTCACAGCACGGTTTTATAAAGGGTAGCTCATGCCTTACTAACTTGCTTACTGCCACCGAGACCTGGACATCCAGTCTGGATAAAAAAAAATCCCTTGTGACATCGTCTATTTTGATTTCTCAAAGGCTTTCGACACTATGCCACACAACCTATTGCCACCCTTCATGTACAGTCTCATTTATTCATACCTGAAAAGCAGGAAACAGAAGTAAGACAATTTTTGGGCCTAGCTAGCTGGTTTAGGCGGTATATTGCCAACTTTGCGAAAATAGTTAGTCCCCTGAATAACTTAATCCACGAAACCACTAAATGGGTTTGGAAACCAGAGCATGAGAGTGCTTTTCGTGAAATTAAGGAAAAATTAGTCAGTGCACCGATACTCACACCGGTTGACTTTGAAAAACCTTTCTTTCTGTACACAGACGCCAGTGGTGATGGTCTAGGGGCATCACTAATGCAGGACGGCACCAATGGACGCACCGTCGTGCAATATGCTAGCCGTGCACTGCGTAAAGATGAAAGGAAGTATAGCGCCACCGAGCGTGAGTTTCTCGCCATATTGTGGGCAGTTGAACTTTTTAAGGCTTATCTCGAGGGCACACATTTCACCGTCTTGAGTGATCATAAGTGTTTGAACTGGATTAAGACGCAACGTGATCCAACGGGAAGATATGCTCGGTGGGTATTCCGATTGCAAAGGTTTGTCTTTGACATCGAATATAAACCAGGTAGGGACAACGTAGTCGCAGATTTTTTGTCCCGACTTCACAGTGAAGAAGTCGTAAGTATCCTCGCCAGAGACGATTCAATTGTGAATTTGAAGAAGAGTCAGGCAGAAGATCCGATAATTAACCTTATCTACAGGAAATTGTCTACGGGGGAGATTTTCCCGAATACCAAAGCCGGCAGGACCGCTAGACGTCTTGGCGTTAATTCGCTGATTTGTGACGATTTGGTGTGCAAAACGTTTAAAACCGTCACCGGTGAAAGCGAGAACAGAATATTGGTTCCCAAATCGGCCCGTATTCCCCTTATCGCGCAAACTCACCTCGATAAGGTTACGCTACATTTGGGCGTAGGAAAAACCGTACGGGTGCTACAAAAGTGTTACACCTGGCGTGGGATGACGGCTGATGTTGCCCGTTATGTGAGGAAATGCGATGTTTGTCAGAAGACAAAACGTGAGTATTCAAAACGGCGTGGTTTGGTTAAAATGAGTGACCCCTTCGTATTGCCGGGAGAGGTGCTATCTATGGACCTTGCCGGACCCTTTCCGAGAAGCTCTCGCGGTAACGCTTATCTTCTCGTGATTGTTGACAATCTGACGAAATGGCCTGAGATTTTTCCGCTGAGGAAAGCCGACGCCAAATCCGTCGCCGAAAAGCTTGCTACGGAAGTTTTTCCGCGTTTCGGTGCGCCCAAAATCCTCATCTCTGACAATGGGAAACAGTTTATTTCGAAAATTGTGGGCGAACTCTGCAAGATATTTGGGATTAAGCAGCGTTTCCTGTCTTTCTTTTCGCCTCAAGGTAACAAGAGTGAGCGTCTCATTGGGACCATTAAGTCCATGATTCGAACAAGATTGACGCAGAACCAAAGAAAATGGGACGAAGATCTTCACCTCATTGCGATGGCCATTCGTGCAACAGTGTCAGACAGTACGAAGTTCTCTCCCGCATTCCTAACGTTAGGAAGGGAGTTGAGATTACCCAACAACCACGATTTTCCTCCTACTGAACCAGGCCTTCCTAAACCCAGCGAGTGGGCATTGAAGCTGTCGTCCAGATTAACTAAAGCACTGGAATTAGCAAGCGATAATCAGAGGGCCAGCAGTGAAAAGGATAAGGCGGACGTCGATGCTTCCAGACTTGAAGAACAATTCAAGATAGGAGACTTGGTGTTGAAGAAAACCCACTTCATGAGCGAGAAAATTAAACACTTCAATAATAAGTTAGCTCCCCGTTTCGAAGGGCCCTATATGGTTTTTAAGGTGTTATCTCCCCTGACTTATCAGTTGGAAGATCCGAAAACAGGAAAAATACTTTCTGGGACACATCATATTAAAGAGCTTAGACCTTTTTATACTTAGTGAAATTTTGTGAATTTGCGACGAGTAATTATCGTTCCTTGAACTTAATTTAACTTAAACCAGGGAAACCCCGTAAAGGCGTGATGGTTTTTTTGGAATTGATTTTCTTGTACTTATGCTTAGGGATTTAGTCGATTAAGGTTTTTGACTAAATTAAATTAGAAAGAGTTGGGTAATAACTCTTTTTAACCATGTTTGCGTGTTAACTAGGTTTGGTAATCGAGAAAGGGAAAATAAAAATGAATAAAGTTTTTTTGGATGTTGACTAGCCTTAAAAATGTGTTAATAATTTTTTTTGGGGTTGAGAAAATTTTGGTTTAACTTTGTGGGAGGAAGTTAGAATGAAATTTGGATTCCACATCCTTGTTAGGATTGATGTTTTTGTGCCAGTTCCAGTCGTGAGGAGTTTTTTGGGGACGCCTCAAGGATTGCGGAGGTGCCTCTCTTTTTGATTGCTACGGAGTATCAATCTGGAAGGAGGGGGGCATTTGTCACCTTGGTTTGGTGACCAAGCGATGGTGTGCACTCTGCCGTTATCGGTCACACTGGCTTTCGTCTTATTTATGTGTTTATGTTCGTGGCATCTTATTTCTATTTATGGTGTCTTTTTCCCTTTCGGGTTTTTGCTATTTATTACTTTTTTATTAATTAGGTTAACCTTGGTTTCTTATTAAATAAATATTGATATTCTTACGTATGCAAATTTGAGTGGATCACGCATATAAGGATGGCGGAGCTTGGTTGTAACTCACTCAGAGAACCAGGACTGGACGACACCATCGTTCGAGGCTAACGAATCGTGCGAAGACGTTTGCTTCTGTCACCCGCCGCGTGGGCGTTGGCTCGCTCACCTGAGACACATCTTACTGCGCATGTCTGCTGGTCGGACGATCACTGAAGGTCGCTTGCAAGGACTTAACTATGTTTCGAGATAAGTAGCTGTCGTATCACGACGTTGCATGGGAGGCGAATGTTTAGGCTACTTACATTTAGTGAGCGTTCTTCATTAGAGCGAGTAAGGTTTATTTGGTTGCATGATTGACTCATACCTGTTTTTCCTCATTTTCGAGCAGTGTTTATCTTGTGTTTTCCGTCGTCACGAGGTCTCCCTGTTACCCAGCCACGTGGACCCGTCGAAGTTCCTCAGTCGTCCAGAGCACGTTGGATTCCTCTCGTCATCAGTATTTTACCTGCATCTTTCATCGGACCACAGCGAATCACCTGCGCCATATTGTGAGACAGCGGTGAGTTCTCATTCCGTTATTGAAGTGTTCTTGGCATTGGAATTTTCGCCCTCGAAGAAACCACCGAGGCGGTTGGAGTTGGAGTTAGAGTTTCGAGCCGGTTCTCAGACTCAAGCGAAGGCTCAAGATTTCCACGAGCACCAACCTACAAATTTGCTATATGTAATTTAGATTATTTGAATAATTGTTACTTTTAACTTAGGCTTGTAAATAAATGAAAGAAGGTTTTAATTGCTGCCTTAAGCGTTTTTTTTAATCTAGTTCGCGGCAGAGCGTTAGTGCGTTCGGGGTTTTTGGGTAACGCAACTAGCAAGACTTCCTTGACAGGAAGTAAGGGTGTTAAGTGGGGGCCTTTGTCCGATTGTTCCCGGGGTAAATAAGTGGGAGTTTTTGTCCAGTTTTGATTCTGGGGTTTTGGTTTAGGAATTAGTACGTTTTCAATTCGTACGTTTTGGTGTTTTTTTTTTGTGTGTTGCGTTCCGTTTTTGCATGGTTTGTTGCTCAGTCTTGCTTGTATTTCATGTGCAAATAGGTTTAACACGATTAAGGAGAGGAATTATTATAACCCCCCCCCATTTTTTTTGAGAATTACGATAGGGCAGTGATAAGCGGTTAAGCCTCGTTTAAACGTCTCGTATGTGAGTCCCCAATCGCGAACTTGCTTACCCTCAAAAATATAGCCCCACCCCCCTTTTTCCATTCTTTTGACTGTGACCTATGGTGTGTTTTTTTTCTTGTAATGCAAATAGCTAATTTTGTTTTCTTTTTCTTGGTATTGTACTGCACTTTCCGGAACGATATGATGAGTCGTTCCAGCACCGATACCGTCCCAATCGAGGAGGGAGCCTCTGTCCAAATTCCTAAAAGCGAATATGACGCATTGCTGGATGCCTTTGCTAAATATGAAAATCTCCGTGAACCAGCGAGGCGAATTCAGAACCGACCTCCCTCCTGGATACCGAAGGTTAGTGTGGAACCGTTTAGTGGTTTTGAGTGCAAACAATCGGCTAAAGAATTTCTCGCAGCGCTGGAACTGTGTAGGTTATCTCGAGAAATTCCGGAGCAAATTTTTCTGAAAAATTGGGTACCAAATTTTTTGACAGGTGAAGCAGCTGAATGGTTTCGCGAGTTACCAGACCCGGTTAATTGTGCTGAATTTGAGTTTCGTTTTATGAGAAAATTTAATAACGTTGCTGAGCAAGAGGAATTACGTGACAAAATTTATTGCACCCAAATGTTATCAACTGATTCGGTTCAAGATTTTATTCAGAAAGTTAAATCCCTGAATAGGAAGCTTATTGATCCCATTTCTAATCAAGATTTAGTGAGATTAGTTTTTCGAAATTTGAATCCGACCCTCAGGGCGCGTTTGAGTACCAAAACTTATACTGATCTTGACGATTTAACTACGGATGCGAAACGAGTTGCACGCCACTACAAACTTGCTGAAGAATACGCTCAGAAAGAATTCGAGAATCGGAAAGGAAATTCTGAGCCACCAAAAACCACAAGTAGACCAGAAATTCGTTGCTTCAATTGCTCCAATTTCGGTCATTATTCTAAGCAATGTCCCTACAAAGGAACAAAGTCACGCAGTCAGGAAAACTGACGAGTGCCAAGTCACGGGGTAACTCGGCACTAATAAAAAAATCCTCATGTGTTGTCTTAACTTTGCAGGAATATTGTGTCTCTGGTAAACGTCCGGTGGCCGAAATTATTTGGGAAGAGAATGCTTTCATTAGTCTTCTCGATACAGGCTCACCCTATAGTTTAATTTCCGAGAAAGTTTGGAAAAAGAAAAATCGTGATGTGAAACCTAAAGATTTTCCCGGTAGATTGATTGGAGCCAATGGATTGCCGATTTCAGTTACCGGGTGGGTACAAATTTCGGGTTCCTTGAACGGACTTGACGTCAAGTTTCCCGCCATCATTTGCAAAAATCTTCCATTTGATTTTGTGTTGGGCACCGATACTCTTGGAAAATACGAAATCCACATGGATTTTTCTAACGGTACATGGTGGACACAAAACTCGCCAACCTTGCGTTTTCTTCCCGTCAGTTCTGACGTCATTGAAAAAGGTTATAGTGCCAATCTGCAGTCGAGGCCACCCGTATGGAAAAAGGCTTTAGAAGAAGCCGAACTTAATGCCATTCAGAAGTCCGAATTAGAAGACGTTTTTGTTAAATATGCAAAAGTCTTTAGCGAGGAACCAGGACGGTGCAATTGCGTCGAGATGCATTTGGAGACCGCACCCCACAAAGTTTTCAATGTGAAACCGTACCATCTTAATCCCGCCAAACAAAGGGCCCTGGACAAGATCATTAATGAGATGCTGGAACGTGGTCAGATTGAGCCTTCTGATAGCCCCTACAGCAGTCCAGTTTTCCTAAAACCTAAGTCCAAAGACGACTTTAGGATGATCTTGGATCTGAGAAAACTGAACTCT
Organism: Lithobius agilis; assembly: GCA_034697105.1. Classification (NCBI taxonomy): domain Eukaryota; kingdom Metazoa; phylum Arthropoda; class Chilopoda; order Lithobiomorpha; family Lithobiidae; genus Lithobius; species Lithobius agilis. The sequence continues at coordinate 3,066 of JAQIUW010000135.1, read as the reverse complement.
ATTACTTTGGCGGATGGTTATCCACTTGTAAGGATTGATTCTATTCTCGATGGAATAGGCACTCCGAAGTTTATTACATCGATTGATTTACAGAAAGCTTATTGGCAAGTGCCACTTTCTAAATCATCTCGTCATTTAGCTGCTTTTAGTGTTCCTGGTGGTCACTATCAGCCTACCGTGATGCAATTTGGCATGCGTAATGCGGCCAAGGTTTTTCAAAGGCTTATTGATCGTCTCCTGCGTAGTACGAAACTTCGTGGGATTTGGGGGTTTCAAGACGACATCACGATAGCCAGTAATAGCTGGAGTGAGCATCTCGAAAAGGTGAGTTTCGTTTTGGCCCAATTGTGTAAATTTGGACTGACACTGAATGTGTCGAAACTCCAAATAAACAAAGCCGAAACTCGTGTGCTTGGTTATATTTTGTCAAAGAAAGGCGTTTCTCCAGATCCTGCCAAAGTTGAGGACCTGGTAAAACTGACCTCTCCTCGCACCAAAAGGCAAGTAAGACAATTTTTGGGCCTAGCTAGCTGGTTTAGGCGGTATATTGCCAACTTTGCGAAAATAGTTAGTCCCCTGAATAACTTAATCCACGAAACCACTAAATGGGTTTGGAAACCAGAGCATGAGAGTGCTTTTCGTGAAATTAAGGAAAAATTAGTCAGTGCACCGATACTCACACCGGTTGACTTTGAAAAACCTTTCTTTCTGTACACAGACGCCAGTGGTGATGGTCTAGGGGCATCACTAATGCAGGACGGCACCAATGGACGCACCGTCGTGCAATATGCTAGCCGTGCACTGCGTAAAGATGAAAGGAAGTATAGCGCCACCGAGCGTGAGTTTCTCGCCATATTGTGGGCAGTTGAACTTTTTAAGGCTTATCTCGAGGGCACACATTTCACCGTCTTGAGTGATCATAAGTGTTTGAACTGGATTAAGACGCAACGTGATCCAACGGGAAGATATGCTCGGTGGGTATTCCGATTGCAAAGGTTTGTCTTTGACATCGAATATAAACCAGGTAGGGACAACGTAGTCGCAGATTTTTTGTCCCGACTTCACAGTGAAGAAGTCGTAAGTATCCTCGCCAGAGACGATTCAATTGTGAATTTGAAGAAGAGTCAGGCAGAAGATCCGATAATTAACCTTATCTACAGGAAATTGTCTACGGGGGAGATTTTCCCGAATACCAAAGCCGGCAGGACCGCTAGACGTCTTGGCGTTAATTCGCTGATTTGTGACGATTTGGTGTGCAAAACGTTTAAAACCGTCACCGGTGAAAGCGAGAACAGAATATTGGTTCCCAAATCGGCCCGTATTCCCCTTATCGCGCAAACTCACCTCGATAAGGTTACGCTACATTTGGGCGTAGGAAAAACCGTACGGGTGCTACAAAAGTGTTACACCTGGCGTGGGATGACGGCTGATGTTGCCCGTTATGTGAGGAAATGCGATGTTTGTCAGAAGACAAAACGTGAGTATTCAAAACGGCGTGGTTTGGTTAAAATGAGTGACCCCTTCGTATTGCCGGGAGAGGTGCTATCTATGGACCTTGCCGGACCCTTTCCGAGAAGCTCTCGCGGTAACGCTTATCTTCTCGTGATTGTTGACAATCTGACGAAATGGCCTGAGATTTTTCCGCTGAGGAAAGCCGACGCCAAATCCGTCGCCGAAAAGCTTGCTACGGAAGTTTTTCCGCGTTTCGGTGCGCCCAAAATCCTCATCTCTGACAATGGGAAACAGTTTATTTCGAAAATTGTGGGCGAACTCTGCAAGATATTTGGGATTAAGCAGCGTTTCCTGTCTTTCTTTTCGCCTCAAGGTAACAAGAGTGAGCGTCTCATTGGGACCATTAAGTCCATGATTCGAACAAGATTGACGCAGAACCAAAGAAAATGGGACGAAGATCTTCACCTCATTGCGATGGCCATTCGTGCAACAGTGTCAGACAGTACGAAGTTCTCTCCCGCATTCCTAACGTTAGGAAGGGAGTTGAGATTACCCAACAACCACGATTTTCCTCCTACTGAACCAGGCCTTCCTAAACCCAGCGAGTGGGCATTGAAGCTGTCGTCCAGATTAACTAAAGCACTGGAATTAGCAAGCGATAATCAGAGGGCCAGCAGTGAAAAGGATAAGGCGGACGTCGATGCTTCCAGACTTGAAGAACAATTCAAGATAGGAGACTTGGTGTTGAAGAAAACCCACTTCATGAGCGAGAAAATTAAACACTTCAATAATAAGTTAGCTCCCCGTTTCGAAGGGCCCTATATGGTTTTTAAGGTGTTATCTCCCCTGACTTATCAGTTGGAAGATCCGAAAACAGGAAAAATACTTTCTGGGACACATCATATTAAAGAGCTTAGACCTTTTTATACTTAGTGAAATTTTGTGAATTTGCGACGAGTAATTATCGTTCCTTGAACTTAATTTAACTTAAACCAGGGAAACCCCGTAAAGGCGTGATGGTTTTTTTGGAATTGATTTTCTTGTACTTATGCTTAGGGATTTAGTCGATTAAGGTTTTTGACTAAATTAAATTAGAAAGAGTTGGGTAATAACTCTTTTTAACCATGTTTGCGTGTTAACTAGGTTTGGTAATCGAGAAAGGGAAAATAAAAATGAATAAAGTTTTTTTGGATGTTGACTAGCCTTAAAAATGTGTTAATAATTTTTTTTGGGGTTGAGAAAATTTTGGTTTAACTTTGTGGGAGGAAGTTAGAATGAAATTTGGATTCCACATCCTTGTTAGGATTGATGTTTTTGTGCCAGTTCCAGTCGTGAGGAGTTTTTTGGGGACGCCTCAAGGATTGCGGAGGTGCCTCTCTTTTTGATTGCTACGGAGTATCAATCTGGAAGGAGGGGGGCATTTGTCACCTTGGTTTGGTGACCAAGCGATGGTGGGCACTCTGCCGTTATCGGTCACACTGGCTTTCGTTTTATTTATGTATTTATGTTTGTAGTGTCTTATTTCTATTTTATTAGTTTCTTTTCCCTTTTAGGGTTTTGCTATTTATTACTTTTACTTTAATTAGGTTAACTCTGGTTTCTTATTAAATAAAT
>JAQIUW010000134.1:0-10812 GCA_034697105.1 Lithobius agilis | reverse complement strand
AACTGGCGGGGAAGAATAAAGTACAAATATATATTTAAAAAATGTCCTGTTATAACCATGCATTGCCAATGGACCATTACGCCTTCCATTCCGGTTCATGTCACTGGGATGAAGTGTAAGAGCGTAATAATGGCGTACAAATATTTGTTATTATCGCTTCGTTTCACCGATTGGCTTTATTTTCCTACGTTTATAACAGTCCAATGTAGCGACAACGCTCCTTTAATAATTTTCAACCTTCAATTTTACAGAATTCAAGCGCACCACCCTTAACACAGTCTGGTAATCAATTTCGCGCCTTCCGGGGGTTTTGTACGTTTTTTGTTTATGGTTGTTAGGTAATCCAATCCGCATTCTTTATTTAACATAGACTTGATCGGAAGAACAGCATACATTTATTAAGTTACAAAAAAAAAAAACGGTAGGAAGCTTTCAAGGACAGAGAAAGTTGGTATCCTTGACCGTGAGACCATGGAAGCCAGTTTGCGCGACCTTCTTCCTTTCAAAAGACACGTCGTCTGCAATCTGCATCCGTCAGCAACACGTCATTTTAACCGTCATCAACTTAAAAATACACGCATAAAATCTTATTTGTGCATTTTATTTTGTTTTGTAATAATCTAGAATATGTAGGCTACTAATCGTAAATTTCAGTGTGCAGTACCAGTTTTTACAACATTAATTTATGAATTTACGACGCATTGACTTCCGGTGTTGATTGAATGCATTCATTTTCGGCTTGTTGAAGCAATTTCCTGGACATGTCCGGCATATCTTGTGGTGTGGATGCCACAAACGCTAACACACAAGCGTCAACAAATTTAGAATTAGTCTCCAACTTTACCTCTATTCAAAACATTGTATATTTTGTAGTCAAAATTTAGAAATACTAATAATTTAGACCGTTTTTATCAACGCCTGCGATGATAAACAGAAGCTGGTTATCCACCGTAGTCGCAAAGCCGGGCATAACTTCCTGATATTTACAAGAAATTGCCAACACCTTTTCGCGTTCGTCAGCTTGAAAGCAGTCAGTGCCCGGTCGAATTTCGACTAGCATCTTGCAAGTGCGTAAGTAGATTTTAACTGTTTAAGCCTTGATTTTATCAATTATGAACGATTGAAAATACGTATTTAAGTCATGACTTGGGTGTTTTGGTATCAAAACGATTGTGAAACGTGTTATGTGGAACGTGGCAGCATAATATAAACAGACTTCCGGCCAATAAACTCTAGCAACGCGATTGAGGTCAAGTTGAATCATTCATATTTTAAAATGTGTTTTTTAATGTTTGTCCTGTTTATGAACTTAATTAGACCGAATTATGAAGTTCGATTTATTTGTTGTAATCCTGTAGACTATCAGTTACGCGTTTTAAGCCCGATTACTGCCCCAAACACGAGGACATCGTACTTGTATTTGACACTGTCTAATATAATAAAATTCTTGAATAATAAATCTTATGGAAATGTTTTCCACCTTGAATAATTTTTCAGTGGAAAATTTCATCCTATCCTAGTGTCGTACTGTAATTAAAATTAAATTCCATTTTTATACCAGTTACAGTACGGCTTTAAAAGTCGATTTTTGTGCAACTCGTAAGGTTGGCACAAAGGCAGTCTTGTTTGTTTTTATTGCATCCGCAAATATGTTGCCTATGACTAGAAATTTTGTTGGGGAAAAACCCACAGGTTGATAATTTGATCGGTGTATTAAAACGGCTACCTCGCATTTCGCATAGCCTAACCCCCTTTTTTGGATTAATTTATGCGAAATGCTACAAGAGATTTTGTGTGTCTCGTTTCGCATAACTGACCATAAGAATATTATTTCTAATTCTCATAATGAGTTGTGATGTCTCTGTTTGCAAAAAGCCACAAACAAAATACCCCATCCCCCTCCAAGATAAACATCCTATAGTACCAACAAGGCAGAAACATACGGAAATTCTACCGCTCTTTGCCTCTTTTATATAGAAAACTTTGGCATAATGGGGTTTATACGAAACGACCGGATACCATTAAAAAGTGTCGCGCGTTTTTGGGCCAATTTTAAGCCCCCGCCCTCCCATGTCAGATGTAGCCGCATACCAAATCAGAACCCCCCCCCCCCCTCACACTCTCAAAAGTAGGGCCTATGTCACAATGTTTGTTACCCCCTCCCGCAAAAAATGCTTTAAATTATAATTATTTTTAAAATTTGTGTACAAATTTAATCACTAGGCCAAATCTATAAACGCAGGTTTCCCACATAACCTGGAAAAGTCGGAGGATTTATTTTGGTCAGGGTGGGCTAAACCTAGGATAGTCATAGTCAGGGGAATTAAATTAGTAACCAATATGGTCAGGGGCTTTAATTTTGCATTGTGGAAAGTTGGTGTTGCCAAAAAAAAAACTTGTCATTTCGGTACTATGTTTTAATGTTGCATTTGGCGCACAGGGACTTAGATGAAATGTTAGTTTTGGACAAAGGACAACTTCTTCAATGATTGGAGATACGGAGTGAAAAGTATTTTTTTTTAATTCAAAGCCATGATACCAAGCAGTTTATTTAAGAGGCAGGGGAAAATTCATTTCTTTATTCTGGGAAGGCCAGGGATTTTTCAAATGTAATTATTGTGGGAACTCTGTAATTATATCTGATAACGTTTAATTTAACGTTAATTAAATGGTTGCAATGTTAAACTATGATAGGGGCTCCATAGTTTATAAAATGTGACAAAAATACACATCCAAACACCTATTTTTTTCCAATACTTTGTGACGTCACTTTTTTAAAACCCTCCCCATCCCCTTGTCAAGTCTTGTTAAAACCTTTAAGTCCAACATCCCCTCTTCCCCAATAGCACGACTTAGTACTTGAATGGTCTGTGAATATAAAACCAGAAATATTGTAGCATACCTTTATTAACATTGAAATTTCTTTTGCTGCTTTGTGTTTGTTGGCTTCTAAAACTTAAAAAAAAAAACTGATTTTTAACCTTCAATTTTTTTTTTATGCGTTGAATTTTAAAGTTTTTTTCCCAACAATTGGCAAGCCAAACTAACAACTTTTGTAAATTCAGGGTGTCGTGTAAGCATTCTTTAATTTTCTTTAAGAGGCTGTTTTTTAAGGCTTTAAAAAAATTTTTGAAATTACAGTAGCCTAAACATTTTGTTTCAGGTTTGTCTTAGTAGGCCTAATAAAGCTGCTGGAATTTTAGCTGCATTTGACAAGTTTTATTTGCGTGAAGTAAAACATGCTTAGCTTGAAAACTTTAAAAATGCAGCTAGTCCTAACATTTTGGTTGACCAGAAATTCACTTTGTATCTAAATCTGGACAAAGTCAGAAAATCTGCTAAACAAAAATTGAACAGATTATTGATAACAAACTTATTTTACTGAAAACCTATACTGGTAAATCTCCAGCAGGAAGGCGATTTTGTTCATTTTTAAAACAATATAAGGTTTTTATGTTGGTATTTAAATCATGAATGGTTTGGAAACGTATGTTGGGGGCTAAGTCTTAAATTTAACTCCAACAATTTTGTTCAATAATCCTGTAAATTGAAAATCTGCTCATTTCCAACATGCCATCTAAATACAGTATATTTTCAGCACAAAGTTTTGGCTGCCACTATTTTTCATTCAACAGACCCCTTTTTAATTACGTGTAGGCCGAGCCAGTCTGTGCCGTAGTACTGCAACAAGTGAAATGCCGTCCCTTCTATTACTACCTGTTGGCCTTGTTTTAATGTAAATTCCAATGTTTTTGTCCCGCCCTGCCCTAAGGCTTAACAGAAACTGGGTCAGTTGATCTAAATAGCCGTGTCGTTGGTGGATTGGCTTCACGTAACAACAGGTGGAAGTATTTACACGGCATGCAAGGATGTGAGTCAGGACAATCATTTAAGTGTTTGACAGAACAATTTATTATACTGCTCTCCATCAATTGCCCTTTTAATTTAATTTTTTTCTTATTGTTGGTGTTATTTTAGGATGAATCTCCACATTCCAGCATTTGCACTTTGTCTGCTAGTGGTTGGCGTTGTAGGCCCTCCTGTTAAAGAAAATAGGCCTCCTAGTGAAAATGAAGTGGATGATACGCCGGAGGTAAGATTTATAAAATAACTGTACGTTAATTTACAGGGTGGCGTTCTACAGGGAAAAACCTGGAAAACCGGGAATATTCAGGTAATTTATCAACTCTGGAAAAATCGGGGGAAACTCAGGGAATTTTAAGAAAATTGACGAGAATTATGTGATGGACTTTCACATTTGCATTAAAATTGTCTTGTTTTGTAGTTATGGAAGATGTTTAGTGAGAATCCGTTACGAGTGAAGCACAAATTAATTCACTTACCAAACAAAGTGCGAGTTTAAAGTATTATTGGTAGATACTTTGACAGCGTTTTTGTAAAATAATATGGGAACGAATATACAAAGTTATTCCGATTTAATGTTTGGGACAAAAATAACGATAGTCTAGATGGGTCTATTTGAGGCTACCTACCACCAGAAAAAAATAGGAGTGTTAGGTAAAACGTTGCCAAACAAAACCTGGAATGTTAACTGTCATCTTTTGTCTGGAAAACCGGAAAATATCGGGAATTGCATTATGGGATTTACAACGCCATCCTGAATTTATTATAGAAATTTGTAATTTAGAATTGCGAAATATTATTGTAAGGCCACGCAAAATAATTTTGGTTTATGGGCAGTTCGTCTCAGCTAAGCACCTGGCTTTTTTTTTATATATACTAGTCAAGTTATTCAAATTTTGTGAAGTTTTTGTTGCTATTTTCTTTTGAGTAATTAAAACTGGTGAATAAATCACCAAGATCAGCTTATTTTTGGTTTTAAAGGAAATTTTTAGTTTGGTACAAGCGCGTAGGTCTCGTCGAAACGAATGTGCAGACTCCCAAGAAATCCAAATTCGGACGAAAACTCTAGAAGTTATGAAGCAAAGTGCAACCGGCTCAGTTAATCGCTAAATAAAAAGCCACCACCCGCTCGTTTTTGACACACCCGCACGCGCCCGTAAACCAAACAATTAACTTTGCGTGGCCTAATAAACAAATTTTTTTTTCACATGTAGCACTATAAGTAACGAATATAAAATTTATTAGAATTTTTAATCTTGGTGTTTGCAGACTTAAAGAAGCATTCTGATAAACTGAACCACCACCAGAAAATTGGATTAAAGTAAGTCATTAAAATTCCATTTTTAATTGCTTTTAATCCTACATGGAACAGCATGTTTGAAAAAACATTAGCTCTGATTATTACTAATAATCAGTTCTGCCCATTCTGTCACTGTCATCGGATTTGATCAAAGTTCTGGTTTTAAATATTGGGTCTAATGCATACCTTCTGCATTTAATCAACTGTACTTTTTTAGTATTTTTTTTTATCATTTTAAATGGACTGAACGATTAGCTAACACATTTTGGTTTTAAAGGATCTAAAGTGAAGTATGGTAACAGGTGAAGGAATGTAAAGTTTGGGACGGAAAAATGTTCCATTTGCAGCTGAACAAATTCATTACATTTGCACCAAATGCCGCCGTAGTGTTCCAAGCTATTTCAGTTCCTTAAAGTTTGAATTGCAGCAACTTGTTTTTTTTTTCATTTTGTTGTCAGACTACATAATATGCAGATTACTGTACAATATATTTCATTTAAAAGAACGAGATAGTTTCACTCTTCTTGCAAACCCAGGTGCATGTAATGGATCGGCCCACTCTTCTATTTAGGCATTATGTGCTTTTTACTTTTTAGTTAGCGGAAAGACAGAATGCAGAAAGTCAGTATTTCCATATAATTCAGTGTAACTGTTTAATGGACTCAAATCTCAAATTTTATAGCCTACTTACAAGTGAATTCCAGCATCACTGAAATGTTGTTCCTGATTCAAACCCTGAAGTAGCCTATAGATATTTCATATAACCGTCAATCCGGCTGTGAGAGCCCTGGACAAGCTCACGCTCATGTCGATTGTGGCAGTTGACAGTGGTGTAAACTAACCCAAAAAGGCTAGCAGTGCCCCCCTTATGTAATGTCTAGCGGTTTCAAATGTTGTGCATCTGGTAACATTGAGTGAAAACTACTGACCTCCGTTCTCCCAATCTTATGCTTGCCAAGCGATTTACTGTGCGACCAGCAGACAAGATTCTCATGCTTCCTTCCTTTTGTCGCAGATATTTTGAAGATTTTGAGCAGCGCATACCACGAGCCGAAATGGAGATTATGGAAGATTATATTTTGAAGGAGGTCAAGTCTTTGGACCCAGAATACATTGCTACAATATGTGGCAGCTATCGCCGAGGTAAGTGTCTGAAATGTTTACATGTGAATAACATCAGAGTAACAGCTGTCTCAGTAGCAAGGTTTTTTCTTCTCTTATTTACGTTAATCTTTCCTAACATGAAGCTGTTTCACTAACTGTTTGGGCTTTATATCTTTAGTTTATACAGAAGAATGTGTCCTCAGATATCGGGGCCAGTCTGCGATGCACGTCGGAGACGTAGCTCTGTTTCTGCTTCTGAGAGAGCTGTTACCTGTTAAATGCGAATTGATCCCTTCTTTGAAGTTGTAAAATTGATTACTTCTTTATTAAACAAAAAACTAGGTGCAAAGGCTAGTGGTGACATCGACATGCTACTGACTCACCCATCATTCACGTCTGAAGACAAGAAAAAGGTACGAAATTTGTTTTGAAAATGTTGATATAGCAGCTATGATGGATAACCATGTACGAGTTGTTTTTTTTATCTTAAAAGTGATGTGGCCAAAAAGCTTGAAAACTAATTTGGTGTTCAACCTTTACGCTCCTTACGCCTTAGGGCCCAAAGTCTTGAAATCTGACAGAATTTTTCAAAAACAAATTTTGTTTATTTTCACGTTTCCAAATGTTTCAGAAAACTACTAAAAAAAAATTAAACTCGTCTGTTTGGATGAGTAGGAGTTAGTAATTCACTGTAATTCACTGTAATAAAGCAAACCAGTGAAACAATCTAGAGAATCCAGGCATCTATATATCTATTATTATGCTAAATAAACAAACACGAATCGCTGTATATTAGGTAATAAACGAAGAAAATAAAGCCACTTAGTGAAACGTTACGAGAAATATCAGTATCTGTTGTGTCATTATTATGCACTTACACTTCTTCCCAGTGACATGATCCGGAAACGAAGATGCGCAGGTACGAATCCCAGACAGTGCTTGGTCAAACAGGAACGGCCCTTGTGGAAACCATGTTGTGCGTTATTAATCTGATGGTGTGTGTTCAGCTAGTCAACCAGGAAGGAATCATTTTTTCAAAGATCTTCGAAAGCACTGACTGATGGGCCTGTAGTTGCGACCCTGGGTGGTGGGTCCACCTTTTTGGATCAGGACAATTGTTGATTATTTCCATTTGGTGCGAATTGGAAAAAGCAAATCTTGAACTGTTGGTTTTTGAAAAAAAAAAGCTTTTCAGTTCTGAAGCAATATCACCTTCTTTAGTTGAGCTGTCTCCATTGGCATTTGTAATACAGGCCGATCATTTTTAATTTCGTGTATGATTAATGTAACCAAACATCTTTTGGGGGTTTTCGTAGCTTTGAATTAAAATAAATTTGTCATAATTGCACTTAGCTTCAAAACTACTGCTGCTGAAGCTGCTGATCTAGCTTTAAGAAAGGTTTCATGATTTGGTGTTGTGGATGCAAGCTTATAATATTGCCAACATCCTTTTTTTTTTACTTGCAGCTCGATTTAACCATCGTGGCTGTGAGCTGGACGTCAAAGTTCATAATGGTAAGAAGTGGTCACGTAGATCAGAAAGACATCTGTCACGTATGTCAACAGCAAGCTCAGCAGTGATGGCCTCAAATTCCCAAGCAATGCAACGAAAAATAACCGAATAATACATCAACACTGTTTGTAACAAACGTTCGTTTATTTAAAATTTGTTCCCTAGTTTCAAAATTTATTTTGAGGTCATAGACGTGGCTTAATTACGAAAATTAATCTTTGTCACCCATGAGTAAAACATTTTAAGGTAAGAGCTACTTTAATGTAACTGATTTTGTTAAAATTTTTTTCCGTTTGTTTTGGTTTTCTATGCAAGCCAAGATAACACTATCTTGCCGTTAATTTTTAATTCAATTTTTAGACTCTCGTATCTATCAGTTAGGAGCGCATTACATCTGAAAAACCAGTTTATAAATAGCTTGTTACTATGGTAATATCATTTTTCCATAATTATTAGTCTGTAACAGTTCTACAACAAAACTGTTTCACTTTAATCTACTAGTTCTTAGGCTATAATTATTACGAAATAATTATAAATCCTAACAAATTTTTATTTCTCATTGTGATCCAGTGCTGTGCACAACAGTTTATACATATCCTATGACAACAGCACGGTTTCCGACGACACCATCGACATCATCGTTGAAAACCCTCTCAAAGTGTATTTGATTTAACTAGCCTTACAGCAGATGGTTTCTTTTACACGTGGTTGTGGCCGCTCCAGTGCGATGCTTTGGACAGGTGGTTTTCAAATTCGGGTTCCGTTAGAAATCTGGGTTTGTTTTACCCTATAAGGAGGGGCTTCACATTTTAGGTTAATTTGTACTCATATGAGAGGATGGCTTGTGGCCGTTCAAGTTCCACAACTTAAGGTTCGGCCACAACAGGTAGCCTACTGCATCAACATCATCACGTCCATCTCCGTAACTGGCATTGCCTAACGTCGCGAACGGAGAGACTTGCCACATACAAAACTGTCACGTCCATTTGTAGACATCATGATCTGATGCATGATTTTGACGTTGCGTGGCGACACTTGCCTTGTTAGTTTTAAATTAGCATTAAAATTAATATTTAATTTTATATTATATTTCTTAACCTTGTTTTAGTATTACAAAATTATTTTAATCTAGTTTCATAAAACTACTTTTAATATTTATTCTTAGTATCTTCACAGGCGTTATGTAAATTCTCTGTGACGACCTAATTGATTTATATTTGTGCTGGAGGACTCAGCGAGGACACTCGGTGGGAAGTGGTGAGTGAAGGGTGACATGCGTGATGTGCGGTCTGATAGCATGTGGTGATCAAGCTTGGAAGACAGTAAACGACGTAAGTGAAATTATTGAATTGTCTCTTTTATATTATCTACGTGATGACGGTATTCTCATCAAAGAATTTATGTATATGGTTTAACACTGTGCGTGCCCACTCCTTAGTTTCCTGTGTTTCTTCTCAGTGCAGTAGTTGAAAAACATTTGATGATACGTAGCGGTTTTTACGAAGTTTCATCGGTTCGAGGAGTCCACTACTGACGGCGTGTCCTGGAAAGAAACCTGGTTTCACTGCAGTTGCGAAACCACATGAGTAATGTCACTTGCTTTTGGATTTTCATTCCCGTTATTGCAATGTTCATATTAGAAGAGCAGCGTTTACCTGAACCTGGACGCAGCAGTACCTATACTGAGTTCCCACAACCCCCCTATGGTTCTGCCTTTTCTTTTGGAAGTCTGGAAGCTATGGGAAGAAGCTCAGCTCCTGCTAAGAAATCGACCATGCCCTCCTCCCAAGCACCGTACCGTTTCCAAAGCGCAGCAACCTGAAGTTACTATCAGCGTGTTGTATTACCGAGTATCTCTAGTTTATTTGTAACAAATTACGTTGTACCTCACCCCATTGTTATATGTTAATTATATGGTTAACCATTATTTATTTTGTCAAGTGATTTCAGTTGAATCAAACGATCAGCGTACTTAGTGAGCCCAAAGTCTTAATTGGAGGAATATAAGAGCAATTTTAATTATAGTATTATTAATTTGTCATTTCGTTTAGCAGTGATTGGTAGGAAAAACGGTTGATGTATGGGGCCCTGTCTGGGAGTTGAACCTGGCACCTTTCACACCCAAAGTGAGAATCATTTCAGGTGAATGATTTGAGTTTGAAACTCAATCATAATCTCAAGAGAAAAATCTCGTTCGAAGCTGGAAAGCTTTTCTCTAGATGGCAAGGTCCTTTCGTTATACACGAGAAATTCTCCGACCTTACTTAGCGCTTAGAAGACCCTAGTTCGGGACAGGTCCTTAATGGTATGCACTATATTGCTCAACTTCGTTCCTACTTTTCTGGTTAGTATGTTTAACTATTGTTTAAAAAAAAACATTTTTATTTTGAACTACTTTTTCCTAGGTGGATAATGGTTCCTGGTTGACTTTCAGTTCAGTAAGTAACTGATGAACATCATTTTCAATGAAGAATGGTTCAAAGTTAAGATTGTGAACGTTCGTAGTAGGATTCTTGTTATAATATCCCACAAACACTTGACCATTGAGTCGAGTTGCTGCATGCACCAACCTGTATAAACCGTTGTCATGAATGAACCCTTGGCATCTTGCTCGTGAGGCAGGCGCGCGCATGAGACAAGAGAAGGGACAGACCACATTCTGAGTGGACGCAAAATGTAGAGCTGGCAGAGAATAAAGGAATTCTAACGATGTCCGTCGTCTGGAGTATTTGCTAGCCTACTTCATAAGATAAGTAACACAACAGTCCCTTCATTTGGCCCTCAAGACTTCGTAGGGTGTTGAGTGAGAATTATACTACCCATTTCGCGGGTTTTCAGCCTCTCAGTTGCGAAACTGGTAGTACGGTGGCCAGAGGGGTAGGATCATGCCGAGCCCACTCACACCGTTGTCGGCCTGGGTTGATAGTCGCTATGTCGTACTTTGAGAAAGTCTCATTTCTTTATTTTTCGTGTCTTTTTTAAGGAAAAACTGAACAGATTTTTAAAGTTATTGTTATTTTTGGGGAATACC
>JAQIUW010000133.1:0-10848 GCA_034697105.1 Lithobius agilis | reverse complement strand
TGTAAAGAAAATCCTTAGTCGGTGCATTGTGTGTCAAAAGCGACGGGCATCCGCAGGGAAACAAGAAGTTGCTCCTTGGTCTACAATTCGCAAAATGTTAGTATGTCAAACCTTACAAGGATCACGGAAAAAAGTTTAGTTTTGGTCTTCTGTTGACATAAGATGTGTAAAAGCCTTTGTAAAGTCAAGAAAAATGACATCGCGTGGCATTCCTTTCTTGACTAAGTTAGTGATATATTCGTAGGTGTATAGTGTATTAGTGGTGCAGGATCGGCCAGAAAGAAAACCGTGCAGGGAGCTAGACAGTACTTGCAACTCTGTATACTGCGAAAATAATTCTTTGAAGACAAAACGTTCCTTGACCTTAGACAGAATAGTAAGAGACTAGCGGGTTGGTAGTAAGAAGCGTAATGCAAGAGAATGTTAAGATTCCTAAGAGACAATGCTAACTCCCGATAAAAATCCTGAATCGCACAGATTGTGTTATCATAACATGGCAGAGATGCTAAGGAGACTGGATTACAATATATGGTAACGATTTTGAGAGCCTACCACTTCACCTTAGAGCATGTTCATTCATTGAGACATGCGTTATCTAACGGCCCTACACCGGGACAATTTCCCTGCATTGAAGTTGCCATTATAGGAGAGTTCTCCTTAAGGTATTCATGTCCATTGCCAACAATTTCCTGGCATGCTTTCCAAAGAACCTGGATAGGAGGGGTCGACGATTTGTTAGGTTGTCAGAACCGACAACTATACAGAGCGTTCAAAAAGAAGTATCCATCCGAAAAAACTGCAAAGTCCAAACAATTTTCCAAGTCCAAACGTTTGGATCGAAAAAAAGTTTATAGGGGACAAGATTTCTGTATCGAACACACGATTCTGAAACCAAAAAAGTGGTCCCCATTCGAAATATTTTCAGAAGTGAACTTATTAAAACCGTTCCATCCAGACCAGATGCCATGCAAAATTATTTTACCTCCAAATTTCCAAACTTTCAAGCATCGTAGCCTACATACAAGACTGAGATGAAATTCACACAAATTATTCCCGGTAATAGCTCATCGTGGGCGGGGTAGATCTGCAACATTTTCTTTTGCTATTGGTGTGTGGGGAGGTGGTTTAATTCTCAAATTGCGAAGATTGAGCATGTCAGTAGTGATAGGATGCGATATTGAGATCAGACTGACATCTACACGCTCCTCATCCAGACAGACATACTATCCACACGCTCCTCAGCCAGACAGACGGACATCCACATGCTCCTCAGCCAGACAGACGGACATCCACATGTTCCTGAACCAGACGGACGGACATCCACATGTTCCTGAACCAGACGGACGGACATCCACATGTTCCTGAACCGTACGGACGGACATCCACATGTTCCTCAACCAGAAGGACGGACACCGTCTCGAAGATCGTTTTAGGTTACCCCTCGGACCCATTCAGACTGGCAGCCGAAGATACAGACATCCTCGCGAGATTGTTTTAGGTTACCCCCTCGGATCGTGGTTAGATAGATGTGTGAATTTGTGTGAATAATTTGTGTTTACTGGCGTCCGAAGGACCGCAGGGGAAGCAAGATACCATCGTTTTTTAATCAGAGGGGAGCGTTTTAAAAAAAGCCCGTGAAGATGACCGTACAGCATTGGTGGTTCACGAGTGGTGGAAGACGAGAAATACAAACGGTACGGAACTTGGGCTTCGAATGTGGCATGGTTTAAAACGATATGTCGGGCATTGGAAGAAATACTCGGTTGGACGGGTAAAAAACCAAATTGTCTTAATAAATCAAGATGGTTTCTCTAAAAGGGAAGTGTGTTTTAAAAGATAGTAACTTTTTCAATGGTTAGCAAGTGGATGGAAGACGAGGAAAATAAAAACGGACGCGGTTTAGAACGAAATGTTCGAGTCTATCTGTTAATCAAACATATGTTCCCTATAACCTTGTAAGAAAGCTGTACTAGCTGATGCATCGGTTAAATCATCTACCATTATCATCTTTTTTTCTGGTTTTTCAGCTTTTTAGCTATTGTCCTTTTCTCTCGTCTTTCTCTTTTCCATTTGTCGGTTTCGTTAGCTCTCCGATTTCTTTTCGCGGTATTATCTTTCCATAGTCTTCCTTCTTCCCGTTTCTCAGTTTCGTTGTCTCTTCGTTCTTTTACCGCTACGACTTTTCTCTTTTTCCTTACTGTATTTAGCTCTTCTTTCACGCATCTTTTTCTGATCTCCCCGTTTTAAATTTTAAAATGGCCTTTTCGTCGGATTCCTCGTCGTCGATTAATTCTATTTTATCCAACAGTATTTCGAAAGGAATAAAAGTTTTAACATGACTGTGTGCCAGAGTATCTATTCCGTCGTCTAAAATGAACCGTTTGTAAGGAGACAATGCTGGCTTCTGACAAAAATCTTAAATCGTACAGAGTATATTATGCTGACAAGCCATAACGTGGCGCAGATGCTAAAGCGCGTTGATTACAATATGTGGTAACGATTTTGGGACCTTACCACTTCACCTTAACGCGTGTCTCCATGATTGATCTGATAGCCCTACACCCGGAAAATTTTCCTGCATTGAAGTTTCCATTATAGGATATTTCTCCTTAAGGTAGTCATGTCCATTGCCAACAATTTTCTGGCATGCTTTCCAAAGACCCTGGATAGAAGGGATCGACGATTTGTTAGGTTCATTTCAATACTCTGAATGTGAAAAATCCATAGGCGCTGTGTCAATCGATTCGACTGGTATGTCCTCGAATGGAATGGATTGAATATCCGTTTCATTTTTAGTAGTTGTAGGGTTTTATGGGCACGCCAACAGTGTAGGTTATTTGTGCCCCACACAGACAACCAACCAAAGAAGTCTAAATAAGGGCTTTACTTAGACAAAGGTAAATGATGCGTAGAAAGATACAGCAGTGATGATGATGACGATATTTTAAAATGTAAAAGCCAAAAAAGGCAACCAAAAAAAAGCTACAAAGTGGTTTTGAACGTATTGGGGTAGACGACTGTTGAGTGAAAGGCGTGGCTGGACGTTTCATCTTGATTTAAATTATCCTTCATTTCCGTACAATTATGAGATTTTGTTATGGTATAAAGGGTCTCGAACATGGGACTGCAAATAAACAGATTCAACTCACGTTTTTTTTTTTCACTTTTGGATTATCAAATTTCCCTTTAAAGCAAAAACCTGAAATGCTAATTTTTTTTTGCCGATTTATTGCTCGCTAGATACTGTTCAATTTTCTGCAGTTGTGCTGGTGTTCTTCCACGTGTCGTGGCGACAACTTATGTACACAAGCTTACAATGCCTTTCAAGGTACAAATGTGCTTTAATTAATGAGCAGATGACCGACACCTACACTACATTTTCCACTGCTGTCTGGCCCAGGGATTCTCACTTGGCATTTCACTTTGCGAATCACGTCTGCCACAATGACGGGAGTTTTACCCTTCTTAGATGACCATTCTCTGTCCAACTGCTGTGATTGTCAGCTTTTCTAGCACCATTCTAGCACCATTCTTCGAAATGTTAAATCAACTATTTGAGCACACGTAATAATTTGGAATACGATTAATTTTGAGTCAGAACAGTGTATTATGGCAAAATTACAGTGAGCACATGGGTAATAAATGTGGGCTAGTCAGTTTCAAGCATGATGTATCAGTGATTATATTTGTAGTACTGTTTCTTGCTGCTGACAAATCTCTCACCAAGACAATATTTTTTGTTACTGTACCCTGTAATACACAAATTACCAAAGTCATGGGCTCAACCTAAAACTCGTCCGTTCACCAGACATTAAATTACACAGATAGTACGTCGATTGGTTTTGAAGCAAAAGACAAAGTGATCGAATATCCAGTGAAAAGTTTATTAAAGCCTTCTTTATAAATTTCGATTTTAAATACATTCTTGATCGCCAGAGAACGGAAGTGCATGTATCAAATACCCCTTTGTATGGTTGTATAATGTTTTCAAAATTTGACATTTTCCAATTTTAGTTTTACCTTCAGAATACTCCATGTCCAACAAGCTGTATTCCAGTATATCCTGAATTAAAATTTTCATGCTATTCAAACATTAACATAGGTTTCACATGAATAGGCACACAAACCTCGAAAAACTGTAGACCGTATTTTCCTTTTATCAGTCAAGGGCACTTGATCTTCTGCAATTGCCACTGTAACTGGCTTGGCAGGCGTAGATGCTGAGGAATCGGTTTGCCCAGCATACGGCTGAAAAGAAGCAACTCATTAATTTAAATTCTTTAATAGTATTAATAGGATATACGGGAGGTGTGGGTTTTTTGCATCAAAGGCGACTCCAAATGAACACAAAGGTGTTACTACCCTCAGCTACTCTTCTGACGCCCTCCATCCTTTTTGTGAGCCGTATAACGCATATGACGACCTCCATATGGATGTCATTGATGCACTGTCCCTGTAATGGTCTCTCACTCCCTTAGTGAGGCGCAAGCAAGAAGTGTCTAAAAGATTCATAAATTTTTTGCTGGTTAAATATGGCTAGCAAAAATTAAGCTGAAATTTAAACTTAGCCAGCTGCCAAGTGCCAACTGTGAAAATAGTCGCTGGGAGTAGAGTATAAGCCGCAGACAAGCAAGTTGAACTGGTGTCATTTATTTATCCGTGCTAGTGTTAACTAACAAAGCACAGATCTGGAGGATACGAGTTCGTTTCGACAATTTCCAAAACATGCATATACAGATAACGCATTCGTTTTATTGTCGTTATAGCAATCACTCGTCAGTTTGCTCCCTTCAACAGACTGTTTACTGCCATTCACTTACCTTTTAAACATTATGAACCTCAGTTTATACAGTATAACGAGACGAGAAGTCAATTATGAAAATATAGATCTGAGATTTTAAGTTCTAAATAAAATTAATTATTCTGCAATGAAACAGTAATGGATGAATACAATAATGATTTACAATCAATGAAAATGATCAACGTTTTCAATAATTGTCCTCCGTCTAAGCAGAGTCTCAACTTCTAGCACTGTTGCATTATACCGCATTCTTTGTACAGGGTTTCAATAAAGTCCGGTACGAGATTCCGGTAAGAAAATCAGATTCTCATTTGTTCAACTGGAATTCTGTGAACCAATAGATCTATTTATTAAGTCCAGGAAGACGAATCAAATGATAAAGAGGGCATTGGCATTAATTTCCTTCTTGAACCACCACGATTGTGATACCGAAAACTACAGACTGTAGTTCAATGCAATGTAGTTCAATGACTGTAGCCGAATTCGATTGCACGTCCCCTCAAGCTTACATTTAGAATTATCAAATGGTTTTTTTTTAAAGCATTAAAGATACTTTAGATCTGCAACATGCAATAAAAGTTGAACTGCATTCTATTCTACAATCTAGAACACTCAAAGTAACTAATTAAGTTACAAAGGAATGTTAAGAATCAATCAGTTAATCACAGTAGGCCTATAAATTAACACTTCTACGGTAAATAATAAAGTAGCTATTAATCCTACCAATTAATTCATTGTCTTGTTTCCTAGAAACATCGGGGGTTCTACAAATAACAAGAAAGTTTATTCCTATTCCACCAATATTTATTTTCACTCCGGCTTTATTGTATCTAATTAAATTGACTTTTCTAGTATCAGCAAAAAAAGGTCGCCAATCTGCCTGGCGGAAGGGGTGCAATCTGCCTTGGTGGCGCGGGGGAGGGGCAATCTACCAATACTACCTGAAGAGCGAATTGGGGAAGAAAACTCAGTTTCAGAAAACACAGTACAGCCGGAGTGAAAATAAAATATTGGTGGAATAAAATATAACTTTCTAGTTATTAATTTATAGGACCCCGATGTTTCTAGGAAACGAGACAATGAATTAATTGGTATGATTAATACAACTTTATTGTCTACAGTAGTTGTGTTACACCAGGTGAGTGATTTTAACTAAGCAGGCGTAAAATAGAGTGTACTAACTAGAGTGACCGGGGTTAAATGTACTCTAAATTTGTATTAAAAAAATAATTAAATATACAAAATAAAAACTAAACCTGCAATCCAATTCTTGCTAGTATTTGTAGTTTTGGCTCAGATCCTCGCTAACGGACGAAGAAGAGAAAGTCTAAAAAAAAACGTCGCCAAACGTATATGTTTATTTCCTGTTCTGCTAAGATATCCCATTTCGAAAATATTTCAAAAGCTCCATGTACATAAAATTTCAGCTATGCAGCTGCTGTCTTTATGTGTAGCCAAATACACGAAATACCGCTGCCTCCGATTTCTCTGTGAGGGCAGGAATAGGAAGAAAGCTGCGCAAACCATGTACAGTACGTTTAAGCAGTTTTAACCCACCGACTTGAAATCCGAAATAGGCCTGTGTGTATATATTAGCGTTTGCTGCAACCACGCTAACAGAGGGAGGCATGTGCACCTTGCCGATAACAGTCTGATAGGCACACGCAGCTAGTGCATTTGTTTTGTTGTAGGCAATGGCAATAGCAGGCTGGCTCACCTCTTCATGTTTGTCAACACTTACTGTGTATTAATTTAAACGTTCATTTAACGTTCTTAGAAAATAGTTTAAGAAATAAAAGTATGATTCAGCACATTTACGCATAATTTGAAGTACGTGAAATTCCATGATCCTACCGATTATAGTTTTTCTGTAAAAGGAATCATAAAATTCAGCAAATGTAATAAGACCCAAAAACTGTGGGTCTTATTCCATTCCAGTGCACGGAATAAGACCCAAACGGAATAAGGCCCAAACGGAGTAGCCCTTTGATGTGCTAGGAGGAGTCGAATTTTCCTATGTTTCTAACTGGTTAGTACTATAGGATGTATATCATTTGGGGGGTGTGGGAGCCGAAGCCCTCCCCCCCCTCACTTGCAAGAACGTGGTGGTGGAAGGTTTAGCAGCCTTTGGGTTTAATTACGTCTGGGTGTACTCCGTTTGGGTCTTATTCTGTTAGGATGCTATCAGACGAAATTCTTCTCGAAGGAGTCAGTGGTGCACACTAAACTTTTCCATAAACTTTTTTCCTACGGATTTTATGGGCAGCTTCTAGCTTGGATCCAATCATTTTTTGAAGGTCGTACACAGACCGTAGTCATAGGACTTATTAGATCAGGCATACTTGATACAAAAAGTGGGGTACCCCAGGGCTCGGTTCTTGGCCCACTCCTGTTCCTTCTATACCTGAACGATTTAGTTAGAACAACGAAAATGCTGACCAGTAGTTCTAGCTGACCAGGATCTTAAATTAAGTTCAACCATTTTGTCTATTAACAATATCGCGTTAAACACCGAAATTGGGCATGTCTCTCATTGGGCAAATGCTTGGCAGCTACCAATCTCATAGTCCAAGTGCAAGAGTTTTCATATTAGCGAAGATACTACTCATTACATTTACGATTTAGATAATAAACCACTTCCAAACATGACGACCATTAAAGATCTGGGGGTGTGGTTTACAGGAGACTTGAAATTCACTGTACACTGCAATCAAATCGTGCTTGCGGCAAATGGCTGTTCAGCAATCGTCCAGCGCTGTTTCACATCAGGTGATATGAACACCAAAGTGTAGGCACATAAAGTGTGCATACGTCCTCTTCTCGAATATGCGAGTCCGGTGTGGTCACCATACCTTTTAGAAGATATTTACCACCTCGAATCAGTTCAAAGACACTTCACAAAGAGATTAAATTGTATGAGCAACCACACGTATGAGCAACGCCTTAAACTGATAAACTTAGATACACTAGAACTGCGAAGACTCAAGGCAGACCTAATTTTGACATTCAAAATATTGAGAGGCCACTTGTCTGTTGAACTGCCATTCTTTGATATTAGTCCTAATTCATGGACTCGAGGCCATTTGTATAAGCTAGCCCTCCCTAAAACAAGACTAGACTGCCATAAAAATTTCTTTGCTGTTAGGGTAGTTCAGGCTTGGAACTCGTTTACGGAGACGCTGGTCTCTGCTCCCACCACTTGGGCTTTTAAACGACTTTTATATTCAACAAATTTGACACCTTTTTAAAACGACCAGAGTTATGCCCTGTTGAATTGGGATAAGGTGTCAAGGTGGATGAAATTAAACGTCCCACCCGAAAGACTTGACTGTAGAAAAAATTACTTCGCAGTCCGCATATGTAAAGTTTGGAATACCCTACCAGTTGAGGTTTCATCTGCCCATTTATTTAAAAGAGGTTTAAACCTCGTCGACCTAAGTGGTTTTCTTTGACGCCCTGAATTCCTTTCTCCACCTTAACTCTCCTTTTCAAACGACGGACGGGTGTTAGTGGTTTCGGCCCTACCCGTTCCGAACGACATTTGTGAGTTAAATAGTTATTATATTATATTATATGCTACCTCTTTTAAATTTTAAAACTGGACTGGTGTTAGCGGCTAAGCCCTTCCATTTCCATATCACTATTATCAGTGATTAAACTTATTATTATTCCGTATGTGTGTTATTCCGTTTGGGTCTTATTCTATCGTCCCTCCCAGGAAAACATTTTCGCTAAACCAGACCACATGATAAAAACACAATTAACAGCCTGGTTGTGTTTCTAACATGAGGCCCCTAAAGTGTTACAAAAAGTAGAAGATTACCTTTGATGAATAAAGAACTTGAAACCATGATTAAGGATATTGTAAAGAAATCACAAATACAAGAATGAAATTACGAAAGAAAGTAGGCAACAGTACTAATTCAGATAATAACTAAGTTTTACAAAGATGTCAGGACAATGAGGAATAGTAAAGCAACAATTTATTGATATTTTTAAGTAGCAGAGGGAAAGTGGCAACATGGCTACATGTGTTTCCACGCATTGCTCGCTTAAAAAATAATCTAATTAAACAAGTTCCACGTATAACTATAGTAGTGAGTATTTACGATATTGAGCGTCAGACAGACATAGCCTCGAGACGTTGACCTTGACCAATATGAAGGTCAGCTACGGACCAAGGTCAAGGTCAGCCTGCCAGCCACTCAACCTGGACCAAGGTCAGCTAGCCAGCCTGCCAACTAATCAGCTAGCCAGCCTGCCAGCCAATTAGCTGTCAGCTAGCCAGCCAATCAGCCAGCCAGCCAATCAGCAGTCAGATAGTCACCCAATCAGCTAGCCAGCCTGCCATCCAATTAGCTGTCAACTAGCCAGCCTGCAAGCCAATCAGCCAGTTGGCCGATCAGTCCCGCCAGTTTGTCGGCTCGCCAGTAAATCGGCCCGCAATCCAGTCGGCTAGCCAACCGATTGGCCTGCCCGCCGGTCAATTAGCCGGTCTGCCAAACTAACTGACCCGCTGGCCCATTAGTCGGCCCGCCGGCTAGTTGGTCTAACTGGTTAGCCGCTCCACCGGCTGACCAAACCGTCAGCCTATCGGACTAACCGGCCTATCAGCCTGATAACTAACCAGCCTGCCAGCTAGCTGGCTAGTCAGCCGGTCATTCAGTAAGCCCGACAGCTAGTCAACCCGTCAGTACGTCAGTCCGTCAACTAACCAATCTGTCAGATTAAAACTAGTCAGCTAACCTGCCTGCTCGCTAGTCAGCTTGCCCGCCTTAAAAACTAGTTAGCTCGCCTGTATAAAAACTAGTCAGCTAACCGACCTGCGGAGTAGTCAGCCTAAAAAGTAGGAAGCTCGCAAGTTAGTCAGCCTGAAAGCTATATACAGCTAGTTAAATAGCTAGCCAGTTAGCCTCCCTACTCATGTCTGCCAGCTCACTAGACTTCTGATTTTTTTTCGATGTCAGCAAATTGGAAAAGTGGCTGTTTGCTACAAAAAAAGACATTTTGCTACATTTCGTAAAATTTGACGTCTGCTACAATTTGAGTTCCCATCTTTCTATGGGTTATCAGGTAGATTGTTACCCCCTCAATAAATAGCGACCTAGTAGGTGTTTTAAGTAGGGTAAAAGAAATCGAGTTGGTACGGAGCGGTCGGGGGGGCAGTGCATCCTTTCCAATTTGTCAGAAATGTTGGCATTTTCCTACCAAAAAGCGGCATTTTGCTACAGAAAAGAGGCATTTTGCTACATTTCGTAGATACAATTTTGAGTCTTTTCAGGGGTAATTTGTTACCCTCTCGATAACTAGCAACGTAGTAGGTGTATAAGTAGTAGGTGCGCCAGCTAGTCAGCCTGAAAGCTTGTCAAGTATCCAGACTGAATTTTTAAAGTTTAAAACAGTGAACCTACTTTTAGTACACTAATTTATGCATTAGGGACAATAAAATTCGGAACTCCAGATTTTAAAAAGGTATTTGTTACTAACATTACGGCTACGGATAACTAATTTATGCATTAAGGACGATAAAATTCGTATTTCCAGATTAAAAAATTTTTATTTATTTGTCTCCATTAATGAATTTAATAAAAGCGACACGGTCCCCTTTAAACGTACTAATAAACTAAAGATTAAAGCTCAGTAAAATTATGCTTACAAATTTTATATTTGCAGTCTGCCTATCTGATTAGCTGACTATACGATCAAAGGCTAAGTTGAGTAAAATTATGCTTATAAATTTGATATTTGCGATCTGGCTAGCTTTCAGGCTGACTATACGGTCAAAAGCTAAGCCGAGTGAAATAGTCAGAAAATTGACAATTTTTGGAAAACTATGGACGGCTAAATTACGCTTACAAATTTCATATTTGCAGTCTGCCTGTCTGATTAGCTGACTGTACGGTCAAAAGCTAAGTTAAGTAAAATTATGCTTACAAATTTTATATTTGCGATCTGGCTAGCTTTCAGGCCGACTATACGGTCAAAAGCTAAGCTGAGTGAAATAGTGAGAAAATTGATAATTTTTGTTAATTTTTAGATTTAGACAA
>JAQIUW010000132.1:0-10854 GCA_034697105.1 Lithobius agilis | reverse complement strand
TGGCAGAGTGAAGCATGAAGCCAGCCAGGTTGATTCCAAAGTTGGAGGAACCTTGCTCAATGACGTTGCCTTGCATGTCCACCTTCACAAGGCTTGATGCAGTGATTTCGTGGTATAACATGCCAAAAGGGTTGATAAGGAAATGTTCCTGATCTTGGCTCACCCTTACCTAAACAACAACAAAGAAATAAGAACTTTGTGTTAGCAAGTGATTGGGAGAGCAGAGCTATTAAGTTTATATCTGAATTGCTTCACTTACTTAATTTACCTACATCTGTGATACGGTCGGGATTTTAGTTGATTTGTAGTGTCGTTTGTGCTTTGATATTAATTATATGATATTTGTAACTTGTGGTTTATTGATGCTCTTAATTGCACGTTATATTAATGTACGCTATATTTTTTTTTAGGCTAATATAGGCTAATCAAAGAGTAAGATTTTTTTTTTCGTCTTATCTGATTATAATTTTCGAACCCATTTTTTAGTGTTTTTCTGCATCTCGACCTAGCTGAAGGGGCTGAAAACATGTTCATTTAATGACTGTGAACAGGAGCCAGGGAAGGCCAGAAAATTTGGAACTTTTTCGAAATGGCAACGAAACTCAAAGGTGGCTACGTTGTACAATTTTAATCTTCACACCTTGTTCATCCTCTGTGTTGATGTGTGTTGCATGAAAGTTTATTGGTCTATTCCTGACGAAATTGTTCATCTTCTTGCAAATTTCACTAACTGAAGTTCTTCATAATACACAGGTCTTGAAGACGCAACAAGTGACCAGTTCACTCTTACTTGCCCCATCTGCTACAAACATTTTGCGACGTCCCATGGCTTGCGTCAGCATCAGTTCGAACACACGGAACAGTTCAAGTGCCCAACATGTGGTAAAGGACAGAGCAGTGCCCATAATTTAAAGCAACACATGCAGACTCATGTTCCTCGTGAAGCGCGGCGCATGTTCAAATGCAATGTTTGTAGTGGTGTCTTCAGTTCGGAGCCAAGTCTGAAGTGTCATTTGCGGCGCAAACATCTTCTTCGAATGAAAGACTTCTTTTAATCAAAACTGTATGGATGTTTTATTTGAAAGTGAAACAAGCTTCGTCGTTATAACCAGAAAATGTCTAGGCTCTCTCTACACAGATGTACTTGGAATATTTGTAAACAATGAGTGAGGAAATGAGGAAACTGCGCATGAAGCTGGAAGATAGCTAAAACCTGTCGATGCCGCGAATCATCAAACGTGTGATCGTCAGTGGCAAACGTCTAGTTACAATCTGACCGTCTAGTTCGTTCTTGGTAGACTTTGATAGTTATGTAAGTGGTAGTGTGGTTTCACAATACTGTATTGGCATGGTGACTCCAAGTATGTGAGATGATGGTGGATAAGGTACTGGCTATTTTCTACCTTTTATTAAACGCACATATCAGTAGGAACAAAAGAAACAATAATGTAACAATAGGTCGGAATTGTCATCTTACATCATCAAAGCATAATTCATGAAATATCATTATTTAAGTTAAATTTCATGAAGAAAATAAAATAGTGAAAAAATTATATATATTTGTCTTTCTTCTAGCCTTCAAAATTTGTTTGAAAGAATCTTCAAACCTTGCGCTTATCCTGTACATGTTCTGTTTTGTTATACTCATTATACGTGGTCGGAATTATGTTAAGATCCTTAACGATATCAATACTCAGCTCCTTTGTGTTTATGTGTGTTGACCCTGGACCAGCTCCATGTGTCATGACGATTATGTAAAAGATAGTAGGTCATTTCCAACCAAAATTCTCCTCTCCTTTGCAAAATAACCCCAGCAGTTGAGAGATACGTACAATACCACAAATAGACAAATAAAATGTTCTTTTGTCTCTTTATTACATAGTAAATAAACAAACATGAATCGCTGTTAATTAGTTAATAACCGAAGGAAACAAAGCCATTCAGCGAAATGAAACGGGAAATAACAAGTATGTGTATACCATTATCATGCACTCACACTTCATCCCAGTGCCATGACACGAAATCGAACCTGCGAAGACCCGATTCCCAGATCAAGTTATGCAGTTCAAGTTACGTTTATTCCTTCACCCACCAGTCTGGCTCCAAACCTAGAGCCGGGTGCTGGCCTTGCTAGCCTTAAATAGCTTCACTGTATACATAATTCTTATGCCAGTCGAGTGGTGGTCATGTGGTTAAGGCTGCATGTGCTATATAGCTTCTGGGAAAATATAGACACTAAAGAATGTTTTAGTGATAAATTACGCTTGTTGTGAAAACTTTTTAGTGGTTCAGTTTCCACAGTCTTAAGGTTAGTCTTTTGCTGTATTATTAGACATTTTTCTAAGGGAAAAAAAGTCTTATACAATCGCTCTGTTTATCTGTCTGTCTGTTTCTCCTTTAGATTATTACCACAGCCCGAAATAAGCCTTAACGGTAGAGATAGTTTTAGAGATAGAGATATTTCGTCATTTCATAAACACAGCTATAATTTCGCTACTATGAAATTCAGTGGCTTCAATCATGTGAACAAGGCCGTGTGAGCAAGGTACTGTGACAGCTTCACACTACATTAAACTACGTTAACTTTAGTCTTTTTTCTTACCCTGAACACTCCAGATGTTTATGAACAGCAGTACGTCATACAGATTTCTTTAACACTAGTTGAACGAAAAAGACCTTAAGAACGATGCGCATATGATGTTGCCTCCAAAATTTGTTTCACACAAGTAGGGTTAATCCTAAAAATTAACAAGACTCAACCTTAAAAACTATTACCATATTGAAGTAGTGATCTTATTTTAAAATTAAACATCGGTAGATTTTTTTAAAATGCAGGCACATTTATTAACTTAAATCATTTACTAGTTGATATAAATGTAAAAGTTTCAACATACCATCTTCCCTTCAGTCCAATGCAAAGCAAGCAAGTGTTAATCAAGCTTTGTTCTTATAGCCAGTTTAAGCGACTGAATTTCATTGTGGCTAAATATAGCTATTTTTATGAACTCTTTATTGTTGTCGCTTGTTTAGGGTTTTGTTAAAAATCTAACGATAGATAGCGCTTTTAACTAGTAATTTAATGTCTGTTAACGGATCTAGCAAGCCAACTGGTTACCACAGTTTCAGCCAGATATATTCTCCCTATAAAAGTTGGTAGGCTGTCAAATTTTTGGTTCTTTTGATTAACAATGTTCTGAAAACTAACACTTTACAGTACAATAATGGTGGCAGCTTGTTAATGTTTCTGTACTAATCGCTAGCACAACTCCTAAATTATATTTTCGGAATTAAAATATCTCATATATACAAATAGAATGGATTAATAATTGTTTCAGTTAAGACAGTGAACATCGCAGTCTTCATTTAGTTTAATATTATCCAATAATAACTCATGTTAAATAGGTGTTTGAGTGCTGTAAAATAAAACTTAACAAAACTATGAAGATTAGAGTTAAGTATTATAATTTGTTACTAATGGTTATAGTGTTATGAACGGTAATTGTTAATTGTGTGAATAATTTACGTCGTTTGGAGTTGAAGCTGCATTAGTTATGTAATTATATTTTTTGCCTTACACTTACTGTTTTTCAAGCCTTTAAATTGGTTGCTTATTATCTGTTTGCTTGTCGAATTCCTTTGCCTTAGTTTAGTACTTTTCTCTTAGGTAAAATAGAAAAAGCTTGGTCATGCTATTACAAATAGTTATCTCAGTACTTGACTAAAAGGATGCTTAAAAATATATGATTTACGTTGGAATAACAGAATTGTTGCATCTTTTTAACAGTATCCAATTGTTCACAGGGGACGTTGAGTCCATGGACCAGGAGTTACAATGCCCCATGTGCTACAAATATTTTGATAATGAAAGAAGATTGAGATGCCATCAAATAGTTCACACGGACCGTTTCAAGTGCCCTACGTGCTCGAAAAACCACCGAAGTTTGCATCACCTGCGCTTACATATGCAGTCCCATGTGCCATTCGAGGAACGTCAGACTTTCACTTGTCATTTGTGTCAAAAACACTTCAGTTCAGAACCATGGTATTATGTACACATGCATCACAAGCATCACTTAAAGAAAAACCAGCTTGTGTGAATGATGCAGAAGTAATAATTTGAATTTATTGTAAGAAAGATAAATTTTATTCCATGTTGATCATACATTGCTTGCAAAATTAGTTTATAGTTATCAAACAGGTTTCTGGTCTTGTGTTAATTTCGTACTTATTGTCAATATTAACGTACGAACTTCTCTAACTGTAAGCAACTATATACATTCATTGAGGAAACGGAATGGAGTACGCAGTTTTATTCGTAATGCCTACTGCATCATAGACGCACGCACAAGGCACACAAGGACAAATGCAGTAAAATATTTTAAATTTTCGACTCACTTCTGTGATCAATAAGAGGCATAAATACCCCGCACAAATTTGTATGGTTTATTATACTCTTAAAAAGCTGACCCAAGGCACTTCTCAGAACAAAAAAGCGACAACAAAAACTTGCGCCCTGAACTGTTAGTTGCTGACAGGTGTTGAATTTTAAACATAATATACTTTTACCCCGCAAATTCCTACTAGTGTTCTCCCGTGTGTGTGCAAATGGAGGTGTGCTGTGTAACAGGAGGACTACTTTAGCATGTTATAATTTTGAAATTAACAAACTTTAAACTGGTAAACTAGCTTTTATGTATTTGTGGCTGTGGTGTTACAGAGGACCTGCAAGTACCGTTTGAGAAATCCAGGTTTTAGAGACAGGACTTGGGCGTAAGCACTGCCATAAAATTTGTAGTGATTAGGCTTAATTTGTAATGTTTCAATTGATGCCAATCGAGCACTGGTCAAGGGGTTACGGCGCTTAGACTTGTTTTCTTTTCGCTGAGTGGCTTTATTTCTTTCGTTATTACCATATTTGTAATGTAGGAAAGGATTGTTAAAAATTTTCCGAAGATGATTCTGAAATGACTTGAAAATTTAAATTTTTTACTGCATTTGTCTTTGTGCGTGCGTCTAAACTGGCAATAGGCTTTACCAATAACACTAAAAACACGACGACGACACCTTATAACTGTATATCAAGTCTAGTGTTTAATTTGCGTTTTTTGTTACACTGTTCAATATTGAACTAATAAAGTATTGAGACGAGTTAGCTATTTCCGTCGTGTATAGCAAGTATGAAACACACAGTTGTAGTTTGTTCATCTGTCCTTTGCAAAACGTTAATGTAGCGTTGTCAACGTCACTTTGGATTACGAATTTAATGCGATGCTTCTTGAAAAGTCTGTGTGTTCAGCGTTATTCTTACAATGTTTAACTTTATTTACTTGAAAATTTTCATGAAATACAATTTGTGGTTAAAAGATTTTGCGGACGTAGACCAATTACAATTCTTCTCGTTTAAAGGGGAAATCATTAGGTTTAGGGACCAAAACGTATACCGGATTGGAAAACGTTTCAGTCAACAAAACGCAAACAATCTCAATTAGGCAGCAATTAGGCAGCTGCTGTAAAATGTTCTGGTGCAAAGAATGGTATTGTCTGATTACTGTAACATCTTCATTATTAATTTACCTTATTTTTTTCGCTGATTTTAATAGCTTTTTTCCCTTTAAGCATATTAAGCATAGTATCTTTGTTACTGATACTTACTAACAGACTAGTTGTATAATTATGGCTAGATAACTGAACAGAGGAATTGACATACAAAACATTGTTCACAATTTCTAAGTTCGACCATTTGTTTCAGTACAATAAATAAAACTTATAAATATGTGCACTGTACTTCGTTCCTTTAGCGTCCCTTGATGCTAGGAAATCTACTCACCATCTTGCGTGGGGAAATACATTTCCTTCCTCAGGCATTGGATGTTGAAAAACTATAGATAATAAATTTCTATGGTCTCTTCCATTTCAGTAATACATGGCTTCGACAAACGTCAGTTTACAATTGGTGTAATTTGGAAATTAATGATTACCGTCCTCTCCTATTGATCATTTATACCTATGTAATCTTTGCAGACAGCAAGATGACTATATCTATGGCAATAGACCACGGTGAGCTTATGATAGCATTCAGACGTGAAGATGCCTTTCACTCTCACTATTCACAAAGACTCCACAGCGCCTGTTTTGCGTTGCAGTTTCATAGACAATTAGTAGATAATGCGTTTCCAGAATTTTTTTGGTAGTAACACCATAATGGTTTGCTTACCATTCTTGTCCCATCTAGTGATGCAAACATTTGGTAAAACTTTAAGCAAATAGTAGTGGTATGTAATTTTAGAGATATAAATGTCAACGTTTGCTCTTCAAATGCACAGCTTCCGAATTATTGCTTATTAATTAATTCTACTATAGTACTATATTTCTCAGATATAAGCGTTACAAAAATAATAAAAATATAAAAATGTGTCGATATTTCTGGACTAGTTTTCGATCCCTTTAAAAGGCGTGTTAAAAACACAAATTACATTACATTATTACTCGCTCTGTCTCACATCAATTTAGCATAACTTTCGAATAGCCTAAACCGGTGACTTCACTTAGTTTGCCCATGCAAATTTTTTTTAAGGGTTCTCTGAGTTTAAACGAAGGAAATAAATATTGGTGCGGAGAATTACTGTGGTTTGAGTTTTACTTTCAAGTATCTAGTCTGACAGCAAGAGATTCCACAGGGTCTCACTTTAAAGTAAAAGAAGGAAATAAAGCCAATTGGTGAAACAACATGGAGTGGACAGGAGTGCTCGGGAGCAACCAGGCGCAACAGCTGGAATTCCCTATTAATCATCAACAGGGAACGACTTTCATCTTTAGCCATTGTTTAGCTCCTACCTGAGCTGCCGATATATCATGTTGAATGCTGTGAAGAAGGTGGTATGGAGTTATAAACACAAGTCCAATAAGTGCATTAATGTAAATTCTTACTATAAGATGTTACTTCTCAAAGGTCTTATGTACAATTTGACGTTTTTTATTTGAGTCTTTATCAATTATAGTCTTTAATATACTCCGTTTTTGTACATTTACAGAAATTGTAATCAACTCTGGGCCTTTAGTCTGCCATATTTGTTACAAGCAATTTAACAGCATTGGCGGACTTCGATCGCATCGATTCACGCACACAGACCGTTTTAAATGCTCCAAGTGCGGAAGGTGTGAAAAGAGTCCATCGCATCTTAAAGAACACATGGAATCCCATGTCCCACCTGGAATACGACAAACATTTGATTGCCTTATTTGTGGGGCTTCGTTTAGTGCACTGCGGAATCTAAACCGTCATTCCCGAGAAAAACATTGATTTGTCGTCTACCATAACACGTTGTCATAACTTCAAAGAATATGTGAGCCTGTATCAATGTTGTTATTAGTCGGAAAGTGTATTTGTCCACTAACGATATGTAATTGACATATTTACTGCAAACCAGACGTTTTTATTTAAGTCAGTCAGGTATGTTTCAGCGAAGATTGAAATGAAAATATAAAAGGAACTCAAGAAAACTGCATTGGCTTATGCTTGAATTGGTACTTTATAAACCAAGATTTGCAGTGACACTTTTGAACTGTACGAGGATGTTGTTATAGGGACGACAACTCAAAGGATTTGGAGGATCTTGTGATTCAGGTGAAGCGCAATCAACCTTGATGAAGTTGATAAAGAATATTGTATATATTAGAAATATTGTCAAATATAAAGTATTTGATTCTTTTGTTATAACCTTGTGAATGTTGATTTGTTTAAATATCATGCTATACATATGCGATTTTGATATTGTGACACATTCATTATCATAAACGTTTTGTATAGTCGTCTAAGTAATAAACAATTTATACTTACATTGTTTACGATTAAGTCGATTAAAGTAGCATTCTGTTGGTCTTTAAAGTGATGTAGTATTTTTATAATGTTACAGAAGTACACAGTTGATTAGATATAGTTGATTGACATAGAAGGACACAGTTGATTAGACATAGTTGATTGACATAGAAGGACACAGTTGATTAGACATAGTTGATTGACATAGAAGGACACAGTTGATTAGATATAGTTGATTGACATAGAAGGACACAGTTGATTAGACATTAGTTGATTGATATAGAAGGACACAGTTGATTAGACATAGTTGATTGACATAGAAGGACACAGTTGATTACACAGGACATAATCTTATTTAACGAATTCTGGAATACAACTATTCTGGAAAAAAGTTGTTCGTTATCTTGTATAGGCTACCTTGATTTTTGGATAATTGTCCAACTGGACTGAAAAGGCTTTTAGAATTTTTAAGTTTTCACTCCTTTTGTAAAATAATGTTAAATTTCTATTGTTTGTAAAAGTTTTGAAAACTTAAAAAGCTAGAAACTAAATAAAAACAGGACTTTTTTTTATAATGAAAAGGTGATTTTTCGGTTTCGTTTCCGTGACTGTAGCTGTTCCTGTGTAAGTTGTCATTTTAGATGATTTGAACTTTGTGTATATTTTAATATCACTCGCTAAAGACGTACAATTTAATTAATTTTTGGAACTTCGATATAATAGTATATATTTTGCCTTTTACGGTAATTCGCTTAGTTCATATTATGCGGTCTATAATTTCAGATTACTGATTATTTATTTTGCAGTTAAGAAAATTGAAAAATGTTTATTTGTTAATTTACGGCTTTTGTTTGCATCCTAAGTGTTGGCTTTATACCCACTCCGGGTACGCTATACGCTTTTCGCTTTTGAACTCTTTTCTATACGGGCAGTAAATATTTTGACATCGCAACAGTCATCGCAACGGGTTAAAAAAAATTGTTTTGCAAATGCATAATTTATTTACACTCTGTGATAATTCGGTTTCGGTTTTAACCGATGCTTTTAATTTAAAATGCAAATGATTGGTTCGACGTAGCCTATCTATCCCCTGCGCAAATGTTAGAAGGATTTGTCGTCAGGGAAGGGAATTTGTTATTGACCTGGAAAACACGGAAATCCTGGAGATTGTCAGGGAAACTTTTGTCAGGCAAATTTTTCTGGGAAATGTCAGGAAAAACTTACTGAAAATCCTGGAAAAGTTAGGAAAGTGAGTTAAGTTTGAGAGTATTTCTTACATGAGAGATGATTTGTTATGTGACATAAGCTGGAAGTTAAGCGAGGGACTTCTAGTTTATTTTGCTAGATTTTAGTCATGATTTTGTTAAACAATTGAAAATGGGTAGTTCAGAGATGCATATTTCTATGTTGATACGACCTGGAAATTTTAAAATGTCTACCTGGATATCCTGCAAGTGTCAGGGAATTGTCGTTTTAAATCCAGAGACAGTACAGACACCCTGTGTCGTATACCAAATCGCTTTAAGACTAAAAAACGTGATAAATGCTCGCAAGACAGTCAAGACTCTAGTCAGTTATCAGAATACGGCTTAAAGCCTATATAGATTTTAAGCTTGCAGAAATTTTATTAGCTTACAGCAATTAAGGGGGTACGTTTTTGATGCTGCTGCTTCTGAAAGTGGCATCGTTTTTGCTAGATTGGTTCTACAACATTTTGAGTTAATTTATTGGGATAAGTTTGGAGATTTAATGTCAGAACACCCCCCCCCCCTCCCGAGCTTAGAAAAGATTGCTGTTTTTTACATTTTCATGATTGTTTTAAACACTTTGCTTTATTTTTTTTTTTTTAATCACTTGATTTTTTATAATGGAGTCTAAAATTTAAAGTAAAATTATTACCAATATTCATACAGCAAAATAATGTTCTAAAGTATAGTGGTAAAATTTTAGATAATTTGCTTTGAGTAGGCCGCACACTATAATAATTTTCTAGCGTTTTTAACCCTTTTACTCCCAGCGACGAACGCACAATCGAAACTAGCGAAAAAAAATAGATTTTTTTTTTTGGGTGCGACGCGATTCGATCCCGCGATCTCTGGCTTGCTGACCCATCGTCTTGACCACTAAACCACCCGGACGCTCTGCTCATGTTTCTAAGGGAACCTTCGCGTAGCTTGGCCGCCTATAGTTTGAACTTTTTAATTTGATCTGCTACACGTTTAGTTTCGAAATACGTCCTGGAGCTTAAGGGGTTAAAATTTGCCCCTCGCGCAAATCGCTGTTAGGCCAACTTCTGCTCTGTAAGTCTAAATTTAACGACTCACGAACCATTTTTTTTTCCTGCATGAAATGCTCTTTCTTTTTGTGTATTATATCATTTTTGGTCTCTGATTTTACAGTTTTAGAGTTATGGCGCAATTAGTCTGAGGGGGATTTTTTTTTCATAATCAGTGTTCTTTGGAGCAAATACTAACCACAAAGAAATACATTTTTTATGTTAACTTTGGGGTACCAGGTAAATTTTTTTAATGAAGAAGTATATGAAGGGAACTGCGCCCAATATTTTCTATATAAGCTCTCAAAATCTTTTTTAAAAAATATCAAAAGTTTGGTGCAAGAAACACTCAAAGGTAGAGTTGGAACACAAGAAGAATCTATAATTTGCATCTCAGGGAGAAGTTTTTGAGGGGCAACTTCTTAAGAAAATACTAAAAAAAAGTTCATAACTTGAATTTCTAATTTTTGTCTACAATTTCTTCTTTTCGTGGAATAATAATAGGTTTTTCACGGGTTCCCTCCAACTTTAGGAAATTTTCCACGCGGCCTTTATATTAAAAAACGCTTTTAATTTTCGAGGACCTTATTTGTCCCCTTTTTCAAAAGGGACAGTTTCAGCAATATTTGCTATGTCAATATAAAATCATGTCAATAAAACAAGATGAAAGAATAAATTGTAAATTTTTAAAATTTAAGTTTAAAAAAGAAATTAAAATGAGACGGAGCTTGTATATGCCCTAGACTGCCTTGGGCTCTGCCTC
>JAQIUW010000131.1:0-10874 GCA_034697105.1 Lithobius agilis | reverse complement strand
CGATCGACCACCGATTTGGCCCCAAGTTCCATGAAGCTGCCGCAGTAGATGTCGTCCACACGCCACAAGCCTTCGTCGCCGAGCCCGATGCAAGATGCTGCCGGCCGCCCACCCCCTAATCGTAACTTTTCTCTTTCTCCCTTTCCTAACTAACTCTAGCGCACACACATTTCAGCCCAAGCCGCACGAAGCCGCCGATAGATGCTGCCACCGTATCTCATCGCCTGCGCTAAGCTTGTCGTATGCCATCGCCTAGCCCGACCACGACCGGCGGGCCTAACCTTCCCCGGACGCCGAGCGAGACTTGAAGCCCTCGAC
This sequence comes from Lithobius agilis, assembly GCA_034697105.1. Classification (NCBI taxonomy): domain Eukaryota; kingdom Metazoa; phylum Arthropoda; class Chilopoda; order Lithobiomorpha; family Lithobiidae; genus Lithobius; species Lithobius agilis. The sequence goes on along the minus strand of JAQIUW010000131.1, from coordinate 10,556 downwards.
GGAATCACCCGAGGTCGGCGAAGCCTCTCTTCTTCATCCCGGACCAAGCTCCATTCTTTCTTAACTTTCGGACTAAGCCTCCAAACCTAAGCCTAATCGTCAACCCACCGCTACTACGACTCGCCGAGCCCGATCGTCAGTCACCGCTGATCAACTTTCGTCAAACCATTTGAACATGAAGCTCACTTTAGGACCAAGCTCCAAAACAACTTCGAACCCAACTAACCGAACCTTTTGCCATTCCCTTTCCTTTCCCTTTCCCAATGTTTGTTTGTCTTGTTTGTTTGCTAATTCTCCCTTTTTAGCGTCCCATCGCCGCCCGCCTGCCAAGCCAGTCCGGACCACGGCCGATGCCAGCCCAAACTTCACGATGCCGAGCCAAGCCTCTCATCACTCCCGCCATGCCACGACAGCCCCGCTGCCGCAGACGGATGTCCAGCCACGGCCAGCCGTCACCACCAATGTTTGCTACATTGCCTGTCACGGGGAACACCAACCCTCAACCCCCGGCCCTCTTTTGGGCCACAAATCAGAAAAGAGATCACGACTGCTGTTTAACACCACGTCCAAAACAACGACACCAAAAAAACCTTACACATTCATACTAAAACAGTAACATCAAGTAATACCAACCCAGACTCAAACTTTATTAATACAGAAATCACCATTTTTATTCTTTGTTTTTATTATATTGTATTTTAATTTTATTTTTATTTCAGGTTTGTGCAACAATCCAGGCTCCAAACCCCCGGACGCACAGGTAAGTAAGGTTATAGTCAGGTAAGTATAAACATTTAAAAGGTTAAATAAACAAGTAAATAAGATTAAATAAAAATTAAACGGGTAAAGAAAACCCAAACACGTGCAAAGCTGCCAAGGCAGATAACAAACTCAAAAAACGATAAAGTACAAAAACAAGCACAACACGAACAACAACCAGAGCGAGTAAGCTCCCACTCGGAGTCCAAAATCCACGCAACATCCACAATTGTCGCAATTAAACGTCTGTCACACAGAAAAGGTCGCACACAGACCAATCCCCTACCAATCTAACGTTTATACATCGGACTTATATTAGGGACCAGGGTCATCGAATTGGGATCATAAAGAAAACAACAAGTATAATTGTCAATATCGTACCCATGGTCCCAAATACAATAAGCAATGAAATCTTGTTCCTGACCTCTTTTAAAGATGCATTTGCAAACGCTACATTGGGCAGTAAACCGAGCTAGCGGTTGAAGGTGCTTTGGCGTATGTTTATTAAACATGACGGGTGATGGTACTGATAGAAGGAGTCTTAGAGTGCCTCTCCTTCATATGAAGGATTAATTTACTATCTTTGGTGGCGGCAAACAATGCCCCACAAACATGACATTTTATCTTCCTGGTAGAAGTGCCTGGGAAATAATACTCATAGTATTTGCTGAGGGATACCAGGTCGCCGCTCTTGGTTTTGGTCCTCGAAGGGGTACTCTCAGACTCACTCTGTTCACTGTCACTACGTTGGCTTTTCCTCAATGGAGAGGGTGAGTGGGTACGAGCAGCTGCTGCCGCTTTCTTTGGCAATTTTGGAATAACGAATTTCGGCGTTTTATTAGCTGTCGAGGGAGATACCTCCGGATCCTTGGACACCTCCTTAGGTGCAACCGGGGAAGAAGCTATAGCAACAGTATGCTCCACGTTTGATACAGGAGTAGGTGAAGAAGTTACTTTTTCGACATTAAGCTCAACATTCAGCTTAGAAAGTACTGGGGGAGAAACATCAACCTCAATAGGTTCCGTATTCAACCCTGATGGTACTGAGGCCACAGGGGTTTCCTCATCCACCCTTAAACGCTGCCCCGAGTACTCGGGCGAGTCACTCTCAGGCCTCCGTCTCTTCTTATTACCCTCAAGTGCTGCTATAGCATCCATGAGCATCTGTTCGGCCGTTTCCTCAGTGTGGGTGAGGGGTTCATAAGTTCACAGTTGGCTCCTCGGAGCGAAAGCTCATCATCACATTCCCCACTGAGGTCACGGTCGTCAAACAAATTTTGCTCCGAGGGAGTTGCCGAAGTGATTGAACCAGCTGTAGAAGGTGAACTGGGGTCGACTTCGGAGGTTTCAGTCACCTGGGTAGGTATAACTTCATCCTCCTCTTTGAGTCCCGTCGGCGAAATCAAAGTGCAAACATTAGTGTCAAACACCTCACTAGCCGTTTTAATGATAACGGTGGAATTAACATCGGAATCATCCAGAACTACTTTGGTCTCAATATAGTCAACAATATTTGGGTTTCACGGACTACATGTTGGTTGACGATTGCGGCCGGGGTTGTAGCTTCAACTGGGGGAGAAAGGAGGAGTAGTTGAGACAGTATGTCTCAAATTCGTATCAACCTCAGGAGAATAAACATTAGAAATGGCATCGACAATACCCGAAAGATTGTTCGAATCCTCAGCTCTGGGAGGCGAGGTACCAAATAAATAAGGAAAATCCGCCAAACGCAATGCTTTCTGCTGCTCGGTCGAAGTCCCTGGGTTACTAGCACTCACGGAGGCGGCACGGGGAGGAGGGGGGTCATTTTGTTCTGTATACGTCTTCGCGCGATGCAGGTCCATCACAGTTTTAAGTGATGCCCGCTTAATCGCTTTAGCGACATTGAAGAACGCAGATGAAACAGTAGAGGCGGGTTTAGAACTAAACGGTTGGGTTGCTTTTTCCCATCCCCTATTGGGAGGATGCTCATCCGCAACCTGGCTCGATGATGCACCAAGATTGACACTCGCACCATCATCGCTATGGATCGAAGCACTTGGGGAAGTAGCAACATCATCAGGGGTATGCGATTCAAAGGGATGTCCAAACTTTTTGCATTTACGACACCAAGAGGTGGAACAGCCCTTAGAAAAATGCCCAGGAAGATTGCATCTTCTGCAAAGTGAAACCACCCCCTTGTACAGCGCGGTCACTTTATAACTATTAATGTGGATAATTTCTTAGGTCTGCTTCAGAAAACAACTTGGCATCAATAAAAACAAACCAAGTAAAACACACACCTCCTTCTTTACTGGCAGCCATGTTTAAAAAAAAACAATACAAACAGGAAGTGGAGTGGAGTGATCAATCCACATGGTTACCACAACCCAGACATGACAATCAATCAACTTATTACAAATCAGTGGTTGGTAATTAGATTAATACTGATAGCTGGTCTTAAATATCATTTGAATATTACCGTATAAATAACCAAATAACATAATAAAGTCAATAAATAGTAATGTAGTTAATTCACTACTTAAAACATGAATACATAAATGTATAAATAAATAAGCCATCTCACAAAACGCCCCCTTAATTGTTTACCCCCAGGTTAACAATTACAATATCTAGGTTGGCTTATAAGCAACGATTACTGATTGTAATATTAACTTCTTCTGCATTGAAATAAAACTTTACAGAAATTATGAAATCTTGGATTGGACACAGGTTTGGTCAAAATATCAGCAATGTTGTCATGAGAAGACACATACTTTAAATAAAACAACTTTTGGTCCAGCAAGTCTTTAACAAAATGGTATCTAATGTCAATGTGTTTTGTTCGTTCTTTCTCGAACATATTTTTAGCATATGATATGGCAGACTGATTGTCACATACAACCAATGGACTACCAAAGTCAACACTGAACCTTTCACACCCTTTAAGGACATTGCTCAACCAAACAACTTCTTTCACACATTCTGACATAGCAATAAATTCTGCCTCCATGCTGGATAATGCAACACACTTTTGTTTTCTGGTTTTCCATACTATGGGCACTCCAGCAAAGAAAATGATAAAACCACTAATTGATTTCTTATCAGTAGTTAAACTACCCCAGTTTGCATCTACATAAGCAACTATGCCATGATTATTGACATTGGATAAGTTAATACAATAATCCTTAGTGTAATGCAAATAATTGAGTATCTTTAACACATAATTCCAGTGCTTAACTGTAGGAGCGGCAGAATACTGAGCCATAAGCGTGGTAGCAAACATTATGTCTGGTCTACAACGCGACGCCAAAAACAATAAATGTCCAATAACATTACGGTATGGCAGATTCATTTTAACATCATTGTCAGAGGTCAAATCCAGGTTCAAGGGCAAAGGGATCTTTCGTTGCTTTGCCAAATTTGGATTATACAACTGAACTAATTTAGTTATGAATGGGATTTGATCCATCAAAATACCTTGGTCAGTTTCTGTAAATAGAACCCCCAAGAGTTTAGAAACTTGGCCTAAATCCTTTATGTCCAGTGTGTCTTTGAGTAAGTCGGTAACAAATTTCATAGTCTGGTCATTACTTGAAAACACAATCAAATCATCAACATAGACTAGCATAATAGTATGATGATCATAAACATATACGCAGTTAGCATATTTAAACTTTGAAAAGCCTATTCTAAGTAAGGTTTGATGTAACTCATCATACCAATTTTTGCCTGCTTGGTGCAAGCCATATATTGTCTTATTTAACTTCCAAACAAAATCCCTTCGAGGATACCGATCATAACCTGTAGGTTGTTCCATGTACAGGGTTTCGTTGAGTTCCCCATATAGATAAGCGCACTTGACATCCAAGTGTGTGCACTTCCATCCTAATATGACAAGGAACAGCACCACCATTAAGCGAACTAAAATAAAACTAACTACAGGGGAATAAGTTTCAAAATAATCTATGCCTTCACGCTGCTGGAATCCTTGCGCTACAAGGCGAGCCTTAAACCTCTGTAGTATGCCTTTAGCATCAAACTTCAGGTCATAAATCCATTTTGACCCCAATACCTTTTCATTCTTTGGGCGCCGAACATACGAAAATACACCCCGTGATTCAATAGCTTCTAACTCATCATTCATGGCCTGTTCCCATTCCTTCTTAAAAGGTGAAGATTGAGTGTCTTCAAATCTCTCTGGTATGGGCCCATGAACAAAGTTTGCCTCCATTGTATAACCTGGATCAAAATAAACTAAATCGGATTCAATTGCCTGACTTACTGATTTTCCAAAATCAAATAAATCTTCACGATATTCAATACGATTTTGAACACACCATCGCTGCACTTCACGGTGACTTCTTAGTTTCTTATGTGACCCCCCTGCATAGTAAACAATTTCTGGTTTCGAAGAACTACCCACTGGGTGTTTAACTTCTACTCTCCTCCAATCTACAGTATGTGCGGGTCGCACTTCAGAAGTTTTGTGTTCAGCAAAATGAGAACTTGATGAAGCAGATGCTTCACCATGAGGAGTTTTAGTGTGAGTTAAAGGATTACTTTCAATCTCTTTTGATTGAGCAACACTTCCAGTCTCTTTGTTAGCACTATTAAAGTCAAATAATTCTGGACAAAACTCCACTCCTTGCTTATTGCAAAAACGTTCAACTTCAACTTTGCTACGTAAACGAGTTTCTGAATTATCTGGATAGTAGTAAACATCTACTCGATTACCAGTTTTACGTGGAACTAATCTGCGTTCCCAACTGATCGATTCAGTTGGACGCATAACTTTTGCTGGCCTCTCATACCCAACATCGTCATCGAATTCTGTACCACTGGTATCTAATGTATGAAACTTAAAGGTCTCGTCATAGCCTGTCTTTACATCTGCTGAACCTGGTACATTTTCTGACTGCATAACCGGATCTTCCCAGACGTCAATATAGTCAAAATTAATGTACTCATCAGAATGTTCCTCAGACCCAGTAATGTACTGGTAGCCATTCTTAGATTCTATGATCATCACACATTTCGTTTCAAAAACAGTAGCGGTACCAGGGTACCATATCCGGTAACCGTACGTTCCAAGAGCATAGCCTACTAGAACCCCCAAATTTCCTTTGGGTTCTAACTTATGCTGATCGCGCCTAGCCTTAAGATGAACAGCTAAAGCACCAATCCTCTTAAGGTAACGAACAGAAAAATTCTTCCCAGTAAATAGTTTGTAGGGTATTTGTCCCTGAACCCCAGCATGCGGCAAACGATTCTTTACATGCAAATAGGCCATCAGTAACTCGCCCCACATGTATTTGGGCAATCCTGTCTGAATCAACAATGTCCGAACAGCTTCCATGGCCGAACGGTTAAACCTTTCAGCGATGCCGTTCATTTCTGGGCATTCACGGTTAGTAAGCTCATGTCTTATGCCATATTTCTTCAGTTCATTTCCGAACTGTGCAGAGCAGAACTCCATACCCCTATCTGAACGAACTGCTTTAATTTGACACCCACAATTACGTTCAACCAAAGACTTAAATTCTATGAATTTTTCGAATGCCTCAGATTTAAGTTTAAGCAAGTAAACAAATACCATTCTACTAAAATCATCAATTATAGCCATAAAATATTTACTACCCCCTAAAGAGGTTTCTGGCACTGAGCATAAGTCCATGTGAACAAGCTCTAGGGGTTTCCTAGATTTACGCTGATAAACCCTAGGGAAAGAGGGCCTGTGTATCTTAGCCATTGGACAAGCAACACAAATGACATCTTTACCTACTGGTTGCCCTAATCCATAAACTCCCTCAGTTTTAGCTAAAACATGAATATCTAGCACATTAGCATGACTAAGTCTATCATGCCATAAACCAAGTGAATTCTTATCCATTACCATTGATTTGTCATTCCCATGGAATAATTTATCATCAGACACTTCCTGACTTACATTCTGTGTTTCATGCTGTTGGTTTTCAGATGCTGAAACTCTGTTAACTCTCTGCTTTTCCTGAAATCTAGTAACAGCATTTACACTTACTTGAGCATCAGGTTTACTATAATCACTAACTAATGCATTTGCTTTGAAAATGTAAAGGCGATCTGACTTGAATATTTCAAAAAGCTTCTTTGAATTGTTATCCTGAATAATCACACTGTTACCTTTATACAGCAAAGATAAACCTGCCTTTGTCATTAGATGCACTGAAATGAGGTTTCTGTTCATCCCAGGAGCATAAAACACTTTCTTAAGAGTAAAATCATGATAATCTAAACCATTGTATGCCCTTATGGGGATCTTACCATACCCAAGAATTTCACTTGTACCCTCAGCGAGTGACACTTTTATAGGAGCACATTTCACAAAATCACAGAATGCCTCACGTTGGTGGCAAAAGTTTTCTGTTGAACCGCCGTCGAGAACCCATTCCATGTCTGCAATACTTTGAATTGCCACATTCGCACTCAAACCCAATCTTTCTTGTGTCATCTGTACAAAGAAAACGGTTCCAGCAGCAAAGTTGCCGTAAGTCGATTTCCCTCGTCCTCTTCCTCTTCCACGGCCTCCACGAGTAGGGTTGGTTGGACAATGGGGGCTTATATGTCCTTTAAGGCCACAGGTGTAACATGTCCTGTCTTCGGACATCTTACTGGAGGCATCGGATTGAGAAATAGGCAATGGCGACATGGCACCACCTACAGTTTTCTTATTTTTCTTCTTTGGAAATTTCTTAGTAATAAAGACAGATTCAGTGGTTGTCTGCTGAAAAACGCCTGACTTCAAACGCTCGTACTCAGCAATCAAAGAGTCAGCAGCCAATTTTGAAGTCAAATCTGTAATCGGACGTTGACATAACGATTGGATAATTGGTTCATACCGAGCTGGCACACCCAAAAGCATTCGGAAAGCAATATCAGCATCATCTAAGGGGCGTCCTGCGTCTTTAAGATGCCTAGCTGCCTCTTCAACACGAGAAATATACACCTGCATAGATTCACCATCTCCCATCTTCAGTTCATCAAAAATGCGTTTTAAACTGAATATACGAGCAAGCGTTGTACCCTCATACTTATCTTTGAGATAATTCAACATGTCCATGGACGATGTACATCTGTCTTCCAATAATGTCTTCAGACTTTCCTCCATAGACAAGAAAATTGCTCCTATAGCACGATCATCAGCAAGCATCCAGTTTGCTAAGGCCTCAGGATGGTCTGGGTCTTCTTTGGGCATTAGAATTTCACCATTTGCAATTCGCCACACTCCTTTAGTTCTCAAAACTGCTTTAATGTCTGCTAGCCAGCTATAATAATTCTTCCCATTAAACTTCTTAATGTTTGGAACAGTTTCATCCTTCCCTATGGAGGTGGCCATGATAACGAAAAAATGGTGGAGAAATGTGACTCACTTCAAATCCAAAGAAATCCGAATACATCCACTCTGAATCTTGCCATAATCTCTTCAAATAAATCTTCCTGAAGCAGAACCACGCTCTGCTACCATTATTGTGGATAATTTCTTAGGTCTGCTCCAGAAAACAACTTGGCATAAATAAGAACAAACCAAGTAAAACACACACCTTCTTCTTTACTGGCAGCCATGTTTAAAAAAAAAATACAAACAGGAAGTGGAGTGGAGTGATCAATCCACATGGTTACCACAACCCAGACATGACAATCGATCAACTTATTACATATCAGTGGTTGGTCATTAAAATAATACTGATAGTTGGTCTTAAATATCATTTGCGTATTACCATAAATAACCAAATAACATAATAAATTCATTAAATAGTAAAGTAGTAAATTCACTGCTTAAAATAAATACATAAATGTATAAATAAATAAGCCATCTCACAACATCGTCATCGTCTGTCGGACACACAGAACGAGGACGTCAGAGCTGGAAAAAGATGACGTCGTCGGTCAGCAAGGACTGATGAAGAGGTCGTCGTTTTGTGTTCCACAAAAAACGAAGACGTCGACGCATATGGACGACGACTTCATCGTTCGTCGGATCGGCCTGGCCACAGACATCAAGAGTCTCACACCAAGTATCAGGGTTCGACTGCAGATGAGGACGTGTACCAGCGAGCAGGTCATTCACGACATAGGTCAACCATGCCACCACGTCATCAGGCAGTTACATCATCTCGTCATCACTCACATCATGCACGTGAGGAGCGGCGGAAGAAGTCTGCGAGTCCGGTGCATCAGCGTAGTTGCAGTCCGCAGGTCGCCAGCAAAGTGGTGTCGGCGTCAGTGGTGCGTGAGTTGAACACGGAACGAGAGGTGAATCGCATCCCAACTAAACAGGAATTGCGGGGAGCAGTGGCAACGGATAGTAGCCAGCAAAGAGGGTCGTTCGGAGGACGAAGAGGATCCGGCGATCGATCCCACCATGGCGTTTGCGATCCGGACGTGTTTGGAAGTTCTGCCGGCAACGTTTTGTCCACCACCACCAGTTCCGGCGGAGGATGATGACGACGCAGTGCCCGGCCGGGCGAAGCCGAGTGTGCCGTTGTTGGCTCATGATCGCACAGTCAAGGCTGCGTTGCTGAGTACGGAAGGGTTGCTGCGGGGAGACACGCTCGACTCCGGTCATTTGATAATTTGCCAGACCCTGACAGCAACTTGAAGACGTCGTTTTTCACGGTGGCGCATGCGGGGACCGGAAAGCCCACGCAGTACAAGATGTTTCCTGAAGGGGAGTTGATTCCGGCCACGGCGCCTTTGGACTTTGGGACTAATGTGCCACCAGTCACGCACTACCACATAAAGGCAAAGCATTTTGATGACAGTGAAAATCTCCTGCGAGCGTCGTTGCGGGCTTAGTCTTATGTCAACTATATGGCGGCGGTGTCTCATCGTTTGGCAGAACAGCGGCAGAAGCAGACGTAGGAGAGCTGTTGCGACGAGCGACAGCGCTTAATGTTCGAGCGGCAGTGAGTCAAACCGACGCCACTACATGGGGAGTTCGGGCGATGGCCAATTCCATGCTGCATCGACGAGATGCTTTCCTTCAAGCAGCACGCCTGCCTCCAACAAAGGAGTTGGAATTAAGAGTGGTGACATGCCGGGCAAAGACGCTGTTCGGCGGTCGGCTGAAGGATTTAGCTCAAGCGACGTTGAAGGTGAAGTCGTGAACCAGGCCAAAAGAAGACGAGCAGAAGGGATCGGCGCCAGCGTATGCTCGACCATATTCACGGCCGTATTTTCGCAGGCAGTCCGCCGCACGTTATGCCCGGCCGTACAAGCAGAGATACCAACAAGAGCGGCGTCAACCTAAACGCACACCAGACCGCGGGTTTCCATCTCGGTCTCCTACTTAGAAGGATCAGCAAACAGACTCTTCTGCCAAGCGGTGGCGTGGGGGTGGCGCCCGCCGTCCCTGACGGATCAACGAGTGCCAGCGATAAGCAGCTCCGCCATACCACGCCGGTCGGAGCCCGCCTTCTACAGCATCAGCAGGCGTGGCGGGATCTGACGTCCGATCCATGGATCCTGGATGTCGTCACCAAAGGGTTCCGCCTCGACTTCATCACGCCACCAGCTCTGACGACACGTCTGCCGCAAGTGCCACCACCATCAGCGGCAGTGTTGGAAGAGGTGGCTCTGATGCTCAAGAAGGCAGCTATACAGGAGGTAGAGGTCAGTCCTTCTTTTTTCTCGGATGTGTTCATTGTGCCAAAGAAGGGGGGAAACATTGTTTAGTGTTCAATCTAAAGCGTCTAAACAAACACGTTTTAGCCCCTCATTTTCAGCTAGAGACCTTGCGGAACATCTGCGCCAGTCTCAGGCAAGATCAATGGACAGCA